>JAACNH010003289.1:0-30180 GCA_019447015.1 Hymenochirus boettgeri | reverse complement strand
TATAAGATTAGGTACTTTAAATTAATAGATGTAATCTTAAATACATAAAAAATTTTGTTCTTACCAATGGGATATCCAAGTGCAAAATCATTGCTCTGAGTGGCAAATATAGGAAAGAGTCCGGCTTTGCTGAAACGACTCTGTGGGTTTGCCACTAATAAGGTCAGCACACAGACTAATATGAACACAGAAGCTTTGGCAATGAGGATACTATAGAGAAAAGACCAGTTGACATTGGAGAAGTCTAGAATCACCATGTTCTTGAACAACACAGCAGGAAGTGCGAAAAGGGAGACATAGTTGCCAAGACCTTTTGCTTGTGTAGCACTAATAATGTTCGCTCTTCCAGCAATATATCCACACATAATGATGCCAAAACATTCCAATAGTGCAGGGAAGAGTTTATTAATGGACATAGAAGGATTTCCCCCAGTGGAATTGGACTGATCGCCAGTGTCTCCAAGCATGTCAGTCATATTTGCAGAAAACGTCATGTTCTTCCAAATTATTCCCGGTGTATAACTGTTATTCCAGATATACTGGTTCAATCCAGCCCACATGGTACAATTCAGGTGTATGGCTGGATACCTGCGTCTCCATTATCCGTGTACAAGCCACATCATGGTTACACAGTCAGGGTGTTGGGAGTGATACTGGGGTCTCCAGTCCATACTGTTTACAGCCACATCACATCAGTATCAAAAATGGTGGATGGGGCCTGGATACTTGGATCCACTTATCGTTACAGCACAATCACAGGTTACAAATTTGGTGGATTGGGCCGGATACTGGGGTCCCAGTGAATACTGTGTATCAGCCACTCACATGTACAAATATGGTGGAATTGGCCTGGATACTGCGGATCCACCGATATACTGTTACCGCCACCATCACATGTAACAATATGTGGATTGCCTGATACCCTGGATTCCAAGTTATACGTTACAACAAGCCACATCACAGAGTACAAATAATGGTGGATTGGCCTGGGATACTGGGGTCCCAGTTATACTGTTATCAGCCACATCACATGTTACACATAATGGTGGATTGGCCTGGATACTGGGCCCATTTGAGTATCGCTGTTTACAGCCCACATGCACGGTTATAAATGAATGGTGGATTGGGCCTGGATACTGGGTTCGCAGTTATATACTGTTACAAGCCACTCACATGATATACAATAATGGTGGGATTGTCCTGGATACTGGGTCCAAGTTTTATACTGTTACCAAAGAATGCCACATCACATTGTCACATAATGGTGGAGCCTGGCGGGTCTAACTGTCGCCATGCTATTGAGTTGGATTGTGCCTAGTACGGTCCATTTATACTGTTCAAGACACAAGATGGTTGGCTATCGTCCAGTATCGTACAAGCACATCACATATGACAAATAATGGTGGATTGGCCTGATACTGTGGTCCCCATTTATACTGTTAAGCCACAGTCACATGATACAATCTGGTGGATTGGCCTGGATACTGGGGTCCCAGTTATACTGTCATACAGCCCATCACATGATACAATATGGTGGATTGGCCTGGATACTGGGTACCTTAGTACTGTAAGTTACAGCCACACTTCATCATATACAAATATGTGGTGGCTGGATCTTGGCCGAACCTGTTCGCATACATGGTAAGGTGGATCTATCTTGCACGTTAATACTTTATACGACATCACCTACATAGGATTGGCTGGATCTTTAATTACTGTGCGCTCTGTCAATATGGTGTTGGCTATACGGGAAAGTCCCATTGCAAGGTGTTACCGCAACACATAAATAACACAAAACAGTGTCGGTCTCTGTGCCTCCGTGATACTGTGGTTCCCGTTGGATATAGTACACCCATTTCATCATGGCTAACATATCATGGCTGGAAAAATTGCCAGTTAGAGATAATACTCGCATCCAAGTAACTTTAAGCAATTGGAGAGTATAATAGTGGATTGGCCGGATCTGGTAGTTAACTGACCCATAGCTGATACTGTGATCTAAAACTGGTTATTAGATGTACAGACCATGCTTAATGAGTTAGGCAGAAAAGGGAAACAATCTGCAAGTACCACATAAGACCAAACAAGGTTCTGTCATCTGACCACGTGTATGCTGTTCCGGTCAATAACTTCTGTTCCTTTAACCTGATCCGAACACATTGACAACAGATGAATACTCCCCACCATAATCTATATTGTATATTAGTATAAAGAAAGTGCAGGTTAAAAACAGTCACATGCAACTGGTGCAGTCTACGTGAACTGGTCACCTCAATAAGAAAGCTACACTATTATACATTTGGGGTCAATTTGGAGTGCAGACCGTATCAGTAAAGACACCAGACCCTACCACAAAACCCAATGAATATGAACTAATAAACTTAACCACATTGGGCAAGAACAAAATACCTTACTACTTCATTTCACTAAAGGGACACCATAACTGACAAAAATCTTGGCCTCATCTTAATATCTATTTGTCAATACATGTAAGTCAGCACTTAACTTCCTGTTTGCAGACCCTAATAGAAACCGGTTATGGTCTTTGCCCAGGACCCATCGCGCTGTGGTTTGATTAGGACATTAAAGGCAAAGTGCATGCTGGGAAGAAAAAGGACGCATAAAAAAAACGTGAAATGGCAGCTCCCAATGTCACACAGGGAATATGGAAGTAGAATAATATCACACAACAAAGCATAATTGTCATATATAAACTGACTATATTAAAATACTATTTTTTCATGACTTTCCCTTTAAACCATGTTAATAAGCTTGTTACTTCTGGCATTGCATAGAGAGACACTTTTTGTCTCTTTGTTTCCCTGTAATAACAATGTATTAGCCGTCTCCCTATACTTATGGGGAATGGGATAAAACCTCTTCCATGTTTTTTTTACACCTATATATTTGCTGCGTTAAAAGCTGTCCTCTTCTTGCACACCACCACCATATTATTCTATCTTAAGCCACTTAACCCTCTGTACACTCGTTGTAAAGGGTGAACGTAGCTTTAAGGACTAGAAATGCCGTACAGCTCTCCGTACACATCGCCCTTCTGTTTCTAAGATGCTCCCATAATTGCCTCACAAGATGTCACTGTAGATGAATAATGAAAATACCAAGAATATCCTAGCAACGATTTGCTAATGAAAAATTTTTTATTGGATATCTCGGTAAAACTGTCAATTGCAATGTTTTGGTACTTTTCCAGCGCCATAATACAACTGCATCTAAGACAAAATTGGCTTTTTAACACAGGGAAACATATCAAATTAAATAAAAGAAAAAAATGTTTTTAGCATGGACAACATTTTTAACATATTAATCGTTATACCTATAGCTTCGAATATAGTCGAGGCTTTAAAATTAGCCTGAAAACCCTAACCTTGGCTTACACTCGGTCAGTCCTAATTATGATCCAATGCGCATTGTGGTATAACCAGTAGTTGTGCTAAGAAAATCTAATGATTTTCTGGCATAGAAAGTTCAACAGGGATCTGATCTGCCTTTACACTCCTTCCTGCTTCTGATGTCTGGCTCTGACTACACTAGCACTGTCACTGCGTCTATCTGGAGGCTGTAAATCTGATGGACTCCTCATTTTGGCAAAAGTCGCTAGTTTCAATGCAAATGAACAGCTTAAATACTACAACACTCATGGTGACACTGAACTATTGGGTCATATGTCCTTTCTATATGGGGGTCATGTGCTCTTTACTAGAAGGGGGCAGGAGATTGTAATATGTAGCCTTAATAAAAGTTTATTAACCCTTGCCAATCCACATGTTGAGAACTACACTCCACAACTCAAAGCCATGCTGGGAATTGTAAGTTACTTTCCAAACATCTGGAGTGCCAATGGCATTGGGGGTTATGGTACTGGATTTGGGCTATTACTGTAGGACTACTGTAGTGGGAATTCTGCTTGTCCATTTAAGGCACTTAAAGCAACAAAACATACAGAGCAGAAGCAGTATGGTTCAATAATTTCTACCTTTGGGTTATAACTCGAGTCACTCAGTTTTTTACTATTTTATACTTAACTCGAGTACTAACGGTCAACCAATAAAGTTACACTAAATATTTAACAAAGAGAATCTTTCTTCAGGACAACAATGTTACAATATTTCGGTGCAGAAGATTATTATTTTCCAATATCAGCACATTTAACTGCTCACTCATGATCCTTCATATTGCAAACTAGGATAGGGGGCTATCGTGCGCCGCCTTCCGGATATTTAAACAATATAAAGATTGTTGGAGTCATTATTAGCACTTCTTAACATCTAAAGTAACATAATGTCGAAAGTAATATGGGGGGATGCCCTAACCAATCTACCTTTAGAATGATATTTTTTATATCAGCTAAAACTATTACCTTACAATTTTAACACTTTACCTTCCTCAATACTTGGTACTTTATTTATATTAAGTACAGCAGGTTTCACAGTAGAGCTAACTCTCCATACTGCATGAGCAGATGTCTGTAGAAGAAAAAAAAAAACATTAACTGATTGTGATATTATTACATTTGACCTATAATTCACAGGGAGTAGTAGTTTATTTATATTCCGATCTCCAGTGTTCTAAAAACGGATCAGCTCGCTGTCCAGTGATCGCCGCCTCCTACTTCATCCCATAGGTCAATATGCCAAAAGATTAAAGGATGCAAGGCTTATAAAGTTAAAATAAGAAGGCCATTCCCTATTTCTTAGCATTAATTTGTCCTTAAACTCGAGTTTGGCCTCCATCAGAAGCATCTGAAATTCTGCGGGAGACTTCCTTAGGTGAAAAATAATATTCCCGGATTGACTCAGGCTAGTCATGGTTAATTTTGTTTTTTATTGAAGGACAAATAAAGCCACCAAACAACACTAAACCAAAGGCAGAACACCTTGATTAAAAATATATCTGTGTCTTACCTCTCAGTTTGTGATACGGGAGCTGAGAAATTTACCTAAATAACATATGGTTTGTGCTTTATTTCTCAGCATCTAGTATCACACAGTTAGTGTCATGACCATTATGTTCTGCACAGCTCAGTCCTTAGCTATGGCAAGAACTTTGTTAAAGTTGGTCACACCCATTTATAATCTAAAGCCCAATCCTTTTACAGGACAGATAAAGCAAGGAAGCATGTGACTGAGGTCAGGAGTGTGGTCTGGACACTGCAACAACACAGAACTCATCCAGTTCTTACAGGCTTACATTTACTTTAATACAATTTACCTGAAGTGGGATTTATAGCTTATTGTGTGTTGTTTTAGGGGGGTTGTTTTTCAGATTCTGGAGATAAAAAATTGGGTTTAGTTTCGTCTTTAATATATTTGGTTATCATAATCACTGACGGATTAACACCCTACTTGCCCTTTTTATTTTGATTATTCATAATAATTTAATAAAAAATATTACCTGGGAATTAATTAATCTCATTTTATAATAAGAACAAATGTAAGCAGACCCTATAATGACGTCCCTGCAATATAATTGCCCAACCCTGCTCTAAAAGGGCTGATTTCAGAGGTGAGAGACACAGATTAGTATAGTATAGAATAGTATTTGAGGTTGAATAAAGACATGTCCATCCAGTCCAACCCATCTAGCAATATCCTCATTCCTGCCTAACTGTTGTATCCAGAGGAAGGCAAAAAAAACCCACCAAATTTTAGTTACAAATTTATAACCATTCAGTTTATTTATATTTTAGTTCTAATTCCTTTAAAGAAAAAGGGACAAAAATTCAGGACTATTACCTGAGAACGCAATCCACGGAGATTTTGTTTTTACTCACTGTAAAATATTTTTTCTGCAGCCAAGAGGGACCCAGGCAACAGCAGGGTTTAGTATTCCACCTCCAGGAGGGCAACCTTTGAAATATGGAAGTTTTGGCATAGGCTCTGGTGCTCCTCCCATTACCTTATATTCTGCAGCACCAGCACCTGCTTCAGTTTTCTCCCAAAGAGGGAGCGATGGAGTTGCCGTAAGAACTTACAGCTTTGTTAAAACACAATTTAACGATTAAAAACACACAGATAATCATATAAATAGAATAACAGTTTTTAAAAAACAACTTGGTATCATAACACATAGGGAGGTAGTGCCTGGGTCCCCCTTTGCTTCAGAGAAATTATTTTAACGGTAGTAAGAAAAAATCTCTCCTTTTCTCTTTCAACGCCTTGGGGGAACCAGGCAAGCAGGGGAAATACCCAAATTCCGAACAAGGGGGGGCAGAAGAAAATTAATCCTCTGCTGCTTGCAGCAAGCCACACTACGGTCGCTCTCTGCCAGACAAACACAACCCAACCTTGTTGAACTTGATGTGTTGTTGAAGTCCGGGTGTTGCTCTGCAAATCTGATCTATGGAGGCTCCCAGACCGAGCTGCCCATGAAGCTCCCGTTCCTTTTAGTGACGCACACCCGCAAGGGAGAGCAGCCCCCCAGCTTCAGTTAGCTCCATTGAGATGACACTCTGAATCCATCTCGCCGAGTTTTGAGGTGACGCTCTCGAACCTATTTGAGTGTATATCCGCCGAGAACTCTGACTAGGGTTCAGTGAATGCAACCTCTTTTCTTGAAGAGAAACTGGCTGAGGAAAATAGAGCTGGGACGACGATTTCCAGACTTTAGTGAAAGGAGAACGACTTAGGTATAAAGGTTGGAGTGAGGCCGAAGAACTGCCTTATCTTGTGGAGGAGAGACAGGATGGTTCCCCACTACAGAGCGGCCAGCTCTGACGCCCTGCGTATTGGAAATGGCTAAGAGAAAAAGCGTTTCCAAGAGAGTATAGATTAGCGCTAAACCCACCGACCTTAGAGGTTCGAAGGGTGTCCTTGTAGAACTCGAAGCCAGGGGAAATCACATGTTGTACAGATGCACAGAGACGCATGTGAGACACCCCCTGTAAGAAGGTTTGCACATCTTTCCTTTAGTGCCAATCGCCGGTGAAAAAAATTGACAGAGCTGCAATCTGAACCTTTAGGCCCTGGGACAGTCCCTTATCCAGCCCTGCCTGTAGAAACCAAAGCGTCTAGATGGACGAATTTCCTAGAGGAAGCCCCTGGAAAGGTCCTTTTACTGTATGTATCTTCGCCATATCGGTGATAGACTTTGGCGGACGATAATTTACGTGCCGCCATCATTGGTGGGGTGACTGATGAGGGAATGCCTCTCTTTCTAGAATGGAGGTTTCAATAGCCACGCCATCAAATTTAGTCGTTGAAGATCCGGGTGAAAATGGACCCTGAGAAAGAAGCTCCTGGAGGGGTAGGGACCATGTTCGTCCGGTAACATTCTTAGGAGATCTGTGATCCAAGCCCTTCTCGGCCACCTGGGAGCTATGAATATAGTCATGGTCCCTTCCAACTTGATTTTTTTCAGTATGTGTGGAATCATTGCTATTGGAGGGAAGACATAACACTAACTGGAACTGCCATGGAACTACCAGTGCATCTATGAGTGTGCAAGAGGATCTCGCATTCTCGCACAAAGAGGGGAACCTTGTAGTTGAGTCACGATGCATATGTCTATTTCCGGAGTTCCCCACAACGAGTTATAAAATCGAGAAAACTCCTGTGAAGGGACCATTCCCCCCTGGGTCCAGCGTGGTGGCAGCAGAAAAATCCGCTTCCATGGTCAGGATCCCCGGGACAAAGACCGAGAGATCACTGGGACATATTGTCTTTCTGCCACAGGACAGAATGCGGTGGGCTTCTTGCATGGCCATGTTGCTCCCGGCCCCCTTGGTAGTTGATGTATTCCACCACTGTTGCATTATCCGACTGGATTCTGACAAAGCTGTTTTGTCAGTTGTTCTGTCCAGTTAGAAAGGGCCGGGATCAGTCCAGAGATCTGTTCCACACTGTCAACATGTGGTCGTTAAAGAGGGCGCAATGGAACATGGCATATGGGACGGCTTGGATGGCTGATACGAGTGCATGGCTTGACGATTAAGATCCGTGCTTTGCAGAGTCTGGTGGGACTATCGCTTGGTGCTTGGATCTTCTCGGAAGAGAATTTGCTGTCAGGAATTGTCACAACATGTCCAAAATGTCATGTGGAGGCTGGGAATAAATGATGATGACTTGTGTTAATATTCTTAACCAAGGAGGTTGGGTTTGAGGCGCAAGTTTTACATGTTTGGAGGCCAGGGCGAGGGAGACATGCTTTGATTGCAGGTCCTCTAAGTAGGGTAGAGGAAAATACCTGGCAGGCGAATTGACGGCTGCCTGACAAAGCCATCACTTGGTGAAGACCCCGAGGTCCGAGCAAGGCCGAGGGGAGCGCCATGAACGGATAATGACTCTTCCTATGTGAATCTTAGAAAGCGATGGTGGCCCTGCCAAATGGGCCGTGAAGATATCGTCCTGTAGTCGAGGATGCAAAAAATCTCCCGGCTCTCTGGCCAGAATGACTAAGTGTATTTTTCCATCTTGAAATGGACCTTCCTGATTGTACAGGTTTAGCTCTTTGAGGTCTAAGATTCGGGCAAGTTCTGTCTTTCTTGGGAACTAGGAAGGGTTGGATAGAAACCTGTGGGAAGTGTAACCGGAACTATTACTTTGGACACAGATGTAGTGGCTATTGCTTATTTGGGCATGACGTTTGGAGGCGCTCTGGGCAGGTTGGACAAAGAAGGGTCTTGGGGTACGAGAAATGAACTCTATGTTCGATACCTTGAGAGATAACGTCCAGAGTCCATAGATGGTGGTTCCACGCATCCTAAAAATCTTAGCAACCACGATGAGGGGGATAGTCATGCTGACTTTGGTTTTCCGCTGGTAGGACGAAAGATTCCCTCCTATTGGACCAGGGTCTGGGCTGATTGCTCTGCAGAGTTCTTTTGGGGCAGAGCGAGGGGCAAAGGAAAGGGTGCCTATGAGAGGTAGAAAGGGTACAGTCTGTTTTGGGGAAGAAAGAACCTCTATTCCCCCCCCCCCCCCCCGTTGCTTGAGAGATTATTGTTTTCTAGTTCAGCCTATCCCCCTGAAAAGGGAGACTAGTTAGGCCTTTTTTGAAAGCATCGGCTTGCCCAGGCTTTTAACCACAAGACTCTTGCGCCGTTTACTCAGCAGAAGCCCTAGCGATTAGCTGCGTCTCCAATAAACCGCGCAGTCTGATAAATCCTGAATGTATATCTAATAGATGGATTTGGTTGGATTGGGGCAGAGATCTTGGTATATGGTTGAACCATACCTCCATAGCTTTTGCCATCCAAGCGAGGCAAAGGTGGGTCTTAAAAGCAGATCGCTCGGCTGAAAAAGATATTTTTAAATAGCACCTCAATTGCGACAATCGTTTGGGTCCATAAAGGTCCTGCTTCGGACAGGGAATGGTGGTGGCTCTGGGAGTCGAGCCACTGGGGGTCGAGCCACTGGCCCATCGATCGATGTCGCCTTGGGAGGGGAACAAAAGTGTTAAAACAGAGCTGGGACTAACGAGGTCGCACTATGGACAGGACCATTCTTATAGGACATTTTGTCTAACTGTTTGTAAGAGGGGAATTGAACTGAGGCTTTTTTAACTCTAGAAAAGAAGAGTGTTTTGGAAGGGTCCTCTTGGGATTCTGAGCCCTGAATGTTAAGAACAATAAGGACTGACCTTATGAGCGAATCTACAACTTCCATGGTTGAAAGTAGATTGTGACTCCTGTTCAGGAATGTCGTATTTAATTTCACCTCCTCTGTGACTCATCGTCCTCTTGAGGAGAATCCTCAGTAAACAGGATGCATAGGTTCCTATGGCCTTGCAGATCTGGGATCTCTGTCTGTCTCACCAGCTGTCCGGATTGTAGGACCTGTTAATTGGAAGCAGACAGGGAGAAATAGAGGGCGCTAATGACTTAGCCCAAGCTGGTTCCTGCTCCTGAGAGGTCCCCTGAGAGCTGAATTCAGTGTACCTTCTGGTAGATATTTTAAAGAATCTAAGATTCCTAATGGCTCTTGCCCATTCTGGCTCTTAGGCACAGGCGGAGGGTCATGGTAGCGTTACAAAGCGCACCGTGGATCAGATTGGCCTGCAGCAGTTTTATTTAGCATCCGCACATACATATGATACTGCGGACCGTAGGTTGTTTTATTCACTTTTTGCCGGGACGGGAGCGACCCCTTACTGGCCATGATAGAAGGAAATAGAAAAAAATAGAAAATCCAAAAGCTGAAAAAAGGGAAGGATTCCACCCCCAATGTCTATCCCAGAGAAATACCTAACTGTCTGCCTATGAATTGAAAGAAACAGAGGCTGGAGAAGCTGCAGAATAGGTAGGTAGGAGCGGTCCGTTTTTGTAGCTGTGAATAGGCAGTGTAACAAGTGCTGCCCAGATTGGAGCAGGAGGGAGAGCCTGGATATCACGATCCTTGCCGAGCTCAGAGCACTGTAGGAGCAACGAAAAGGTAGCCGATGCAGGAATCGGAAGTCCCGCCCCGTGCATAAGTGAAGTTGCGCCAAAAGAGGAAAGGCGCGAACAGCCAGAAGAGCAACTCCCGCCCCTCCCAAGGGCTTTACCTTGAGGTAAGGCGTCCGGATTACTGCCTGAACCGGAGGTTCCATCCTGGACTTCAGCATGGTAGCAGCAGCTGCTGAAGGCTGTAGGTTTTTACCTGTGAGCCTTCTAGGCTGATCCAGCCAGAGAATGTCCTTGAAAATGCTCCAGGTTTGGTAACATCACCACTAGAAGAGGGAACTGCCCAATCTGTGGTGGGTTCCTGAGGAAGCGCTGGAAGGGTGTTCCTTGCAGCTGTTCATTAGGTATCTGAAATTATATAAACAAAAGTGGGGGAACAGCCCAGGTCTGTATGTGAGGTAGAGGGAAGCGCTGGAAGGGGTTTCCCTCCAGCTTTTCCAATAAGATTCCTTTCAGATGATAGTAGAGGAGAGTAGTCTAACTCCTGAGCAGACACTTGAAAACTGAAGCAGGCTGCTGGGTGCTGCATATATAAGGTATGGGGAGGAGCACCAGAGCCTATGCAAAACTTCAATTATTTAAGTGTTGCCGCTCCTGAAGGTGGAATACTGCTGTGCCTGGGTCCCCAAGGCTGAACAAGAAATTCCCATTTACATAGGGTTAAGGTGTCCATATGCTCATCTTAAACTTTTACATTCCCATTATGTTTCTCTGACATTGAGAACCTGCAAATTGCATTCGCAAAACAAATGGGCCAGACGGTTCATGCACAATTTATACAACATTACAAAACTTACTATCTTCAGAACCGGAGCAATGGGATGCACACAAAGCAACGACATGCTTAAATTTGTAATCATCCATAGTGGTGCTGTTGTTATTTTCTATAACTCTTACTCAGCCTGACCCCATAATGTAGGGGGCAAGATGTATTTCACATATGAACAAGGCAGTTCCCTTCCTGTAATTAGTGTTTGTGAGCCAGATTCATAAGACTGAGGCTACTCTCAATCTGTTGCACATCAGCTAGACATGTAGGGATAATGACTGATATGGATATACCTATACTACTGAAGTTAATACATTAATAGGCAAAAGCTCACTAATCCATTACAAACCAGTACACTCATCCAATTACAATCCAATCCCTAATCCAATAACAAAGGTCATTTTTTGTACAAAGTTGCATGAACCTGCCCCGATTCAAATACACTGTTTTAGAAGTGTAACCTTGAGAGTATTTTGCATGATATTAGAGATCTCAAAAATCCAATAGAACGCTTTATTTCTTTACTTTATATTGAAACAGACGCATTACTGGCCAAGCAGGGCTGTCTGTCTTGAAGTCTTCCATATGTTGGCGACATTTTGCTACTCTTGGAGGACTGCGGCCATCACCTGATGTTACCATCGTCCACTTCGACCTCAAGCACATAAGAGAGATGCCTGACAACAATATACTGCAGGACAGGATCCTGCTGTTGCTGATAATCTACATCAGATGACAAAAGAGTAAAATACAAGAAAAATAGAGAACAGCAATTAAGTAACGCTAGGAACAGGGTATTTACAGGTTTTAGGAAAGTTACAAATTTAGGAGAACACATTTAAGCTTCCATTAACAATAAACTTTTCTATTCATACTGTAAAGTGAAGAGTTTCTAGGCAGTAAAAGTATAGAACCTAACAATTTCCTGTGACACTAACCACCAGTATTTAGCTCACCTACATTTCACTTGTTACAGAGTCTTCTACACTAATGAATATTTAGTCATTTCATATGAAACTGACCACATCCCTTCATCTCCCATTGTAAGTTAACAATGGTTGTAATGCACCTATGAACTATACGCTTACCTGTGCCTTTCCATAGAAGAAAGCACGAGTCAATAACGTCGACATTGCGTTCTGCAGTGCTAATGAGGATGCACAGAATTAGCACAGGAACACTGAGGGAAGAAACACAAAGGAACACATTAAAGGCAGTAAGGTTTATTTATATTCCTGTAAGTAAGAAACATGGAACTATGGAGATGGAATACAGCTGTTTATCACACATCTATTCTAGCTTTCCCAATTATTTCTACAAAATATTCAACTTCCAAAGGAAATGTGGTAAAGGTACTTCTGGGAAACTACTGTTATTCTGGGCTGTATGGCCAATCCCACCTCCTGTACTCTATATCTAAGCATCTCATTTACTTACCCCCATCCTATTAAAACCATGACAAAACTGGGACTTTTCTACTTCTTTGCTTGAAATAAATTAAGGAAAGGGAGAGTAGGCCTAAGTAAAAAAGAAAAATACATTTAAGTTTAGTGCTAGCAATTCTATTTATACAATTTCATGTTTAATCTTCTAATAAGTTCTTATGGGTAAATGAAAGGCAGTAAATAGTGTGTTTGCTTTCTTAAAGTCCCATTTGTCCTTGACATTGAACCCCTAGAGTCTGCATTTTAAGGCACATTGCTTCCCTGATTGCATGACCTTTATCCCTGCCCATTCTGTACTAGCTTGTGAAGTGGAACGTCAGCAGTAGTTAGAAAAGATTTTCCAGTACCTCTCTCTTTTACTAGATTTATAATGGCTAAATAGTGTATATGTATTCAACTTTAAGCATTTCATTTCCCAAGAGCTCACAATTTCTTTGGAAATACACCAGAAGAATTACGAACATGATCACTCTGACTAGTGGCACTGAACATTCCTTCTCTCCATATTAGAACTAAACTAAAAGCTATATAATCCAACTTATTTAAAGATATGGTTTATTTCATAAATATTGCTTAATCACGTCTTTATTCCACTTAATTTTGCAATTATTTAGATTTTCTAAAAAATTTGTTCAGAATAAATCAATGTTTCTTTAAGCATATGGTCAAGGTTCCAGTAAACGAAAATTAATGTGTAATTAAATTATACAAGATTTTTTTTTAAACTCCATATGAAAGGACAGCAGTTTTTTAGAGAGCAGACAAATTTTATAAACTACATCTGTGATCTTCAAACAGTGCCCTTTATCAAAAAGGCAAATTCATACCTTTAAAATGACTCCAGTCATGCTTCATATAAAGAGTCTATGCAAACTTACAGCAGTATAATGTGGTTGTGCTCCTGTTTACACTGTGAGCTTGACACACCACGCATCATCAAGCCTCTGGCACCTGCCCACTTGTACCCTACTGCTGGAACAAAGCATCATCAGCTGCATAAGCCCCTCAACAAATTCTAAATCATTTTTTTTAAACTAGCCACAAGCCTAAATATTTTTTCTCCCTTAAAGGCATGTCCACCAAAAAGTAAAATTTAACCCACTACTGGCCACCACCTGTAGTGTCTAAAATCCTTACCTCACCCAATGCTCCTTGTGGTTCTCTTGCAATGCCTGTTTAAGTTCCAGAAAGTGAAGAGTAAAGGTGTAGTGTGTCACCCGGATGCCTGCTACTTCCTTGTCTTAATGAGGTTTCGTGCAAGCGCAGGGGAGCTCTCCCCCCCTCCTCCTCCAGATCCCTTCTGGTCGTTTGGGGTGTAGGTCACCCTAGCCCACCTCCAACCCCCAAGTTTGTTTTATAACAGGCAGCAGAAATGTCCTTACGCTCCTTAATTCCCTGACTCTCTGCTTACTTACTGGCAGCCACATCTGTGATTGGCTGCCTCTCAACTTCCGGCAAGCATAGGGCCGGGATCAGAGTGCCGGGAACAGAACTAAGTACGTTTGTGCTGCTTTTTTTACAAAAAACTTGGCGTTTAGGGGTGGGCTAGGATGGACTACACTACAGAAAAAGTTTTTTCCCAGGGTGGAGATACCCTTTAAATGTCCAAAGGCGGAAAACACAGATATGATTGCAAGCCTGTAACCAGCTTCAGAAAATGTGGATGTTGTGTGGGGCTTATGAAACAGCTTATTGCACAAACATTGCAGACTAGGAAGAAAGACTTTACAAGCTGACAACTTTACAACTCTGGATACATCATCTAGTCTTGTTTGAAAGGTTAGACGGAGCTCCTTTCAATAGAGAACACATGTAGGAGACCAAGTAGAAACATTTAGTCTACCGGCTTCTGTGCCAGACCTGCTAGAAGCTACATTCTCAATGAAAACGGTGGACAAAAAATAAAGATTTCTTTTCTCAGTATTTGCATCATTACACATGGACAAACTCTGTTTAAGCAACCAATATCTTGTAATGCTTTACATTAAATAAATAACTATTTCAAAGCTACAACTTTTCTTTGTTTAATTTGTGTTTCTTTAACTTTTCCTTATGCACAATATGCAACGTATACAAAAATACCATAAATACCTGTCCAGCAATAAGTGCTGTAGAGGGCACTGTACAGAACTACAAACACTAAATCTGCCCCAACACGTTTCTCTCCTGTATGATAAAGTTCCACATCACCATTCCAACACAGGCGATAAACTAAATAATAAGAAAAGATTTCCAAACAGTGTACTTGCAAATTAATATGACAAATACAACACAGATTGATTTCAACACAATATAGTTATAAAGGGGCAACTAACTTATCTACCCATGAGCAAAACATCCACATCTGATCTGCCTACTAGCTAACTGCACTTATCTGTCCAACTAAACTAACAGGTTTAGGTTTTTAGTAATCCAAGAAATGGAAAAAAAGGTCAACCGTTCCAGTTCTAAGGCTGCACTCAGACACTAAGCCTTAAGGTGCCATTACACTAAGTACTCCACATTCCAACTTTCCTGCAAGGTTCTTCCGTTGTTTGTGCAAAGTCTGAAGAAACACTGACTCTTTGCAAATAAATGGCCCAGGTGGGAACGTCAATAGTTTAAGAGTCCCGAAATTCACTAGTTAGAAATTAGATTACCAAACAAACTCTTACTGTAAAAAAACACACTATACTAAACTTTTAAGTTAAGTTGGGCCTAATAATAAGTACACTAACTAAAATGCATTGAACTTCTCTGTTATATCAAATCCCATTTTTTTTTGTCTAACTGCACAATCTTCAATGGACTGCCAATCGTTCTCTAAAATTTTTTGCCCGTGCTAGGTTCATGGGCGATTGGGTGAAATATCGCCACATATGTACCCAGCCTTAGGAAGATGGTGGGTCTGTAAGATTCAGTTGTGCCTGTGCCAGCTTTATTATACATGTAAGGAAGACAACAAACCTGGGAAGTAGCAGATTCAAAGTAAGCAGATGAGGAAGCCGTTTGTATTTTTTACTCAAAAGCAAACAGCAAGAGACCAATCTGTAAAGATAATAAAACTCATAGGTTTAAGTTCTAGTATATCAATACTAAATGTCCATATACATTTAATTTGATGGACGGGCCCAAGCTCATGCCACATGTAAACAATGGGTTGTTCCATGTTATTCATTGTACGCAACTACGGCTGAAACGGCACCTGGGCCTCATCCACTTTTATGTAGCTTTATATCTATAAAAAGATGCCATCCCTTAATTACAATAGGTGTTTAGGTGAACTAAACCCAATTTTTAAACTCCAGAATCTGACATATCCCCTCTAAGTAAACTGTAAAATAGCAATACAGTAATAGCATTAAAGTAATTTTGGAAGGGAAGTGTGTGTTTGTGCTGAGATTTTAAAACTCATATATGCCAATGAAGAGGACATTGTTGTTTTTTACTTACCCTTTAAATATGGCTGTCACATGAATAAAGGAAGGTCAGTTTGGTTGTGCGTACTCATGTCTGGTTGGGGGATAAAGACTAACTTTTTTGAGGATTGGTCAAAATGTGTTTTTTTTTTACTATACTTACCCTTTAAATATGGTTGCCACATAATTTAATGGGTACCTCAGTTGGTGTATTTCCGGTGTCAGTTGGAAGTTAAAAAAACAAACTTTTTTGATTATTGATCAAAATGAGTAAGTCAGTAGGTGTGTGTACCCATCTCAGGTTGGGGGTTAAAAAAAACAATTTTTTTTGATGATTGGTCAAATTCTTTTTTGACTATAGTTACCTTTTAAAATGGCTGCCATAAATGAGGGTAGGTGAGTAGGCGTGTGTACCTGGATCAGGTTGAAAGTTAAAAAACAAACTTTTTGATGACTGGTCAAAATTGTTTTTTTGGATCTTAATTAGCCTTTAAAGGGGAAGTTCAGTGCAAATACATATGCTTTTTGAAAAAAGAGCAGTATTTTTTCATCCCAATAACCTTAATCTATGCCATTCAGAATTTGTCTGTGTATAAATAAAGTAAACTGAAATACTGACTTCCTGTTTGCGGGCCCCTAGTAAACCATTATGGTCTTGCTCTTGACCCAGCGCCTGGGTTGATTTAGTTCTCATAGAGATCTGAGCATATTTGACCCATCCAACAACCAATCAGTAGAAATTACTGTTAGGAACATTCCAAGGAAGTGGTGCACCCTGGGAAGAAGACCGTTAGAACCTGAAATGTCAGCTACCTAATGTCAACACAGGGAGCAGCAAAGGGTATGAAATCACTGATTTTTCAAAATGGAAGAGAATATGTAGAATAACTAGAAGGCATTACAAAACAACTGACAATTTAACAAATATTGAATTTCCACTGAACTGTCCCTTAAGTATGGCTGCAACATGTATGGATAAGTAGATCAGTATGTGTGTCGGGTTATGGTTTAATATAAAAAAAAATTTTTTTGACTTAAGTACCTTTAGAAGGGCTGCAACATAATGGAGGGGTAGGTCAATAGGTCACCATTTGTATTTATGACCAGAAACAAACTTTTTTGAATATCCCACATTGAGGATTGTTACCATTATAGTCTATGGGAAAAAATGTCTTGAATTCGCCGATAATGCCTTTAACGCAGATTCCTTAGCTAAAGATAGCACACTTCCCTATATGCCCTCACGTCTGTACCAAATTTCATGTCTCTACTCAAAAATTGTGGGAGGAGATACAGTCTAAAAAGCAGAAGAATAAAGGAAGAAGAAAAAGAAATAGAAATAACAGGATTTGGCTTTTTTCAAGCCAAATTAATAACTGTGTGTATGTACAGTGACTGGCCACACCCCTGATTTCAGTAACATGCTCCCTTCCCTATTCGGTCCTGAGCACACTGTGTGATACCGGAGCACTGGGAAATAAGACACAAACCTCATTTATAACATATAAGCCTTCGGCTTTTTTGACTGCTTGAAAAAGGATACTTTCTGAAACGTTGCACTATTCTGACAAGCTAATAAATATTTTATTGCATCTTACCAAGCTGGAGTTATCTGTTGATGCTGCGCATCACATTTTTATTTTGGTCTTTACTGCACGGTGCATCCTTATTGTCTTTTGAGTGTATAAAAGAAAATCTGCCTTATAAATTAATGTTGTTCTGAGGCTATAGTTTCCTTTAAACTCACCAAGGACAATGCCCAGAATGCTGATATCGAACTGACATTCTGCAGACTGCACAAGTGGTTTAGGATCCTTGATGGTATGGCCAGTAGCCAGGCAGAGACGTACTGATTGGGGCAGATACAAAGGTACTGATTACCATTCAGGAGTTACTGTTAAATAAAATTTTAAAAATGAGATAATGTCTTCCTATACTACTAATACTCACTCTTTGCATTGACAAACAAAAAGAAAAAAATTCCTTTTTAGAAATGAAATGTGCAATTTAGCCAAAATAATAATATTTAGGAAATGTGTAAATTGGATATCATCTAACATGGAATGTAATACAGACATGTTTTAAACATCACCTCCGGGTGCAACAGTTTGCCCATCATTGTGTGCAATTAAGGTGCAGCATCAAATCAATGATTACTTTCTCACTGGGTTCTGCAGTGGAAAACATATGATTGGTTGCTGCAGATTAATAGCCAGGCCAACTTGTGCAACTTTCATTGCATCAGCTTCATTAAGAGGTGCAGCACTTGCAATCACATAACAGAGGCAACAATATTTTACCATCCACACAAGGGTAATCAAATTGTGATTAAGGGACTATATATTTTAATAGTGACCTATGCTATATGATCAAGTGCCCTTGTGTTCTAATGTATATTCAGTATCTCTCAACCCATGTCTTGCTGAAGAAACTGAGGTAAGGGCTAGGCCACACTACTACGCGTTTTCTTCCGTTTGCGCATCTCGTTTTTCTGATCATTGGAATCGCGTTAACATGCCGAAAAAGCATATTTTCGGTGCATGCAATTTGCGTTCCGCATTTAAAATCACACGCATGCGTTTTTCTATATGTAACGTAAAAACATGGCAAACGCAACAAATCACACATGAAATCGCGATTCCGTGTGCGATTGTGTTTGCGTTGCAGTGTGGCTGTGCCCGAAAGGTGCTGACTGGCCAAGCTTGTATTAGTTCAACAACTTGGCCAAATTATTTTAAGCCCAGCAACCACGTCACGTTTGCTTTATTCTGCTGGGTCCTAACCTTTAATCTTGTAAATTCTCTTAGACGTAATTCTCAAACTTATCTTAGTAACATAGCACCTGTCATTCACTGATAACCTTAAATGTAAGCAAATTAGTTGGATGTGCACTAGGCTTCTTTTGTTTGTAATATTTTGAAAGATTTGGTCTTTAGTTGTACTCTGTGTGGATGCATACTATCCCATCTTTTGTATGCATAATGTGGTAACCATTGGGAGGTGAGTGTGCAGTGCATGGACAGCTTTTTTGCGCCTCTTTTGTTTGTTTACCACTTATAGGACAACACACGTAATAATTAACCTTTGGAAATGAAAAGTACCTGGGGCAGGGAGGTAGGATAGATTATTCCTACCTCCCAATATCATTTCGTTCTGCAGTACCAGCACATACAGTTTTCATCTGCCAGTGTGTGTATAATGAAGTCTGTAGCACTGAGGAAGCCTGCCAGAAACAGTTTTTCTTCTATGCTGGGGCTCCTTACATCCTACACTCCTGCCCCAGGTACTTTTCGTTTTACGTTTTTTTTTTACTTTCAAGGTTGGGTACATATGGGTCAACTAGTGTCCAATCTTTTCTACAGAGCAATATATCACTCCGGACTGCCTGCTCCTGTGATTAAAATATCAGCCCAGGGGAAATTTACCGACATGTATATCTATACAGGTTAAAAAATTCCCATCATGAGAGTAATCCAGGGCAACCATTCAGGCCTTGCAAAAGAAATTGTGCCTTTAGCAGACATCTATTTTTCATATTCTTAATACCATTCTATTTTCACTTATGCAATGCAATATAATACTAAACATTTAAACAGCTCCTGGCCAAACACATACAATCTCCAGTTCCATGTTGAACTGACTGGCGAAGATCGCAACACCAGGGGCCACTGGAGACTCCATAGAGAATGCATATTAGATAAACTTGTGCGGTTAACAAGTCGCTTGTGTGGTCCAGAGCACCACTACCTCTCTACGAGAAGGGGTAAACCAATCGAAAGAATAATTTCAGGAATTAAAAGTTCATCCTGTTTTTAAAAAACACACTTTTAGATAAAATAAATAGTTGTTTGGCTGATGTACTGCAGTCAATTTACTTCTAAATAAAGCTAAAAACACACAGTTTCTGGATCTTCTAAGTTTCAATCTAGTCAGATTTGATTCCTAGTCTCAATGCCACCCCAATCTCAATCCCAATAATATTAACACTATTTTTACTATGAAAATAAAAATCCACCTATTAAATGAGGCTAGGCCACACTGCTTCGTTTTCTCATCAGAGAGAATGCAGAGCAAGTACATGTCAGTGCATGTCAATGGTCACATTAAATGCCTGCAACATCTGTTTTTGGAGTGCATTTAATCAGCATTTTGTGCGGATTGCATGTGCACCGATTGCGCAACATAGCACAGATCACATCTTAACCGGCCACAATCGTGCCGATTCGCACACTTATTGCATGCATTGCCTCCTGGCAAAGTGTGGCGCAGCCTAAAAGGGATTTTTCTACTTTTTTTTTTTTAGTGTGGTTGGACTTGGATTGATTCTTGAGCGTAAGAAAATTCACAAAAGCACCTAAATGATCACATGAACTTTAGAAGGTAGACTTTAGTTTATGTGTTGGCTTATTCCTTTAAATTCAATTAAGTGATTTTACAATAAACATACAGGGAAGGAAACATTAAAGGAACACTAAACAAGTAAAAAAACTATAAAAATAAGTATATGCCATCCGTTTCTATTATTCACGGGGAGGTGAGAACGCTTATTCTCACCTCCCTGTGAATATAGAATGCCAGGGGACACAGCAGAAGCGTTCTCACCTCCCTGTGAATAACAGAAACGGATGGCATTACTTTATTTATAGGTTTAGTGTTCCTTTAATTTAACAATAAATGCATATTTACTGAAAAGAACATAACAATGTATCTTTTCTATTTAAAAGAGGAAGTGTTGCAATAGTATATTTTAAAGGGCAGTCCACCCTTTCCAACCCTTTGATATTTTATAGGTATTGGTCCCCAGCCCCAAACGCAATAACCTTATTGCAGGAACTCCTCCCGATAGTTACTTACCTTCCCTCTTTTCCCTGCTAACAATCCCGGCCCTCTGCTTGCACGAACTGCAGCAGGTGCGGGACTGGCAGCGCTCTGTGATAGGTGAGAGGCAGCCAATCATGGACGCGCTGCCGCTGCTTAGCAAGGCGGAGGATAAATTGCAGTTGGGCTGGGGGACCAATAGCTATAAGATATAAAAAGGGTTTGGAGCTAGAGGGAGGGAACCAAATTGGAGTGGGAGAGAAAGGGGCGAGGCCTGCAGTGCGCATGATAAACTCTCTATATGGACTCTGCTATCCTCCTGGTGGCCACTTTGGGGGGAGATTCCAGTAGAACCATTCGGAGCTGGGATGTAAGGTAAGGATTTTATTACACCTACCACAGTGGGCCAGTAGTGGGGGAGATTATAGTTTTGAGGGTGGACATGCCCTTTAAAAACATCATGCAAGTACACAGCACATTATCTGTATAGAGGAGAAAATGCTTTGTTTTATTGCCTATAATGGACAAATCAGTAATGTATATAAAATCATGGCCATCCCCACCTGATTGGTTGGAACAGTCATTTGGCTGAATTAGAGCTGCCTGTGCTAGACCATATATTTGCTTAGTTTATTTACGCATTCTGCTTCTTTCAGACAAATAATTATTTTCATGGCTTTGCACAGTCCTGAAATCATTACTGAAACCAGGTAGGTTTATAATGGTGAGAGCACTACAGGTCATTACGACCAGAGTAAAAATTAAATAATCCTTTTTAATGAAAACTTGACAATTCAGTTAAACTAAATTATATTTTTACTATTAATTAATAGTTTACTATAATTCATGTCCTTGAAAGGTAAAATATTAAAAAGTGTCCACCTTAAAAGGGCACATTCACCCTTTCTACAAAATGTAATAATATATATATATACAAACCCCAGCTGCATTGTACTCACATTCTTCAATAATGTTCCCAGGCGAGGTATCCAACTTACAAACTCCATGATCCACTGCCGCTTCTGCTTCCAGGCAAGGCCGTCAGTCATGGTTGTGACGTAAAGTCACGGCCAATGCTGACGGCCATTACCAATCAAGCCTCCACTGCTCGTGAACGTAAAGGGCATGTGGCAGAAGCAGAGGAGATGGAGCATGGTGGTGGGATTGTGGAGTTTATAGGTTGGATTGCTCACCTGGGAGCATTATTAAAGAACTGAGTACAACACAACTGGGGTTTTGAGGGGGTGCTACAATATATTTAGATTTTTGTAGAAGGATGGACGTGCCCTTAAAACAAAAAAAAATGGTTGAGAAAATAAATCAACTGATATATTTTGCACTTATTCCAGCATAACTAACCGATATTTTATAGTAACTATTATCACCATTATATTTTAGCTAGCAACTCCCTCCATGCAGTCAATCAAGACTTTGACAACTGACATCACAGCCAATAATAGAACCGTTTCACCTGCTGCCCACCTCTGCACATGCTCAAGCTTATAAAAAGCTCATTGAGCAGAGGAAGGAGGCGGATACCTTTGGTAGAAAGGAATAAACTTATCAATAAATATCTTTTTAAAATACATGTATAAACTGGTAAAAGAGCAGCTGGGGTTGCAGGCAGATAACTGACAGTCCCCAGTTTTTTTTTTTTTAGGGTGGACATACGCTTTAAGAGAGAGAACCCTTAATAACTCACAAAGTCATACTTACAACTTTCTGTGATAAGCAGCAGCAACGCTACAAATGAAGACTTCTCAAGTTTCCCTGTCTGGCCAACCATAGAAAGCCAAGATAAAACAAGCAGCACCAGAGAAAGAGCTGGCCAAGCCTCCAGGAAGTTTTCCATGTAAACTGGTATCTTTTGGCCAAGGATAAAGTTAAATGCAATCCTATAAATACCATAATATTATGGGGTTCTGGAAGACACGGAAATGGCAACTCCCAGGATCTTTGCTTTCTATAAGAAGCATTGGGTTTTCTTTCCATTTCTGTATTTCACACAATACAAAGCCAAAGGATTTATATCATAAAAGAAACAGGGGCAACCAAGTAAATGTACTGGACGTATTTAGGATACGTTTTTTGTACAAGGCTTCAACTCATGCAAAACAGAAAATACAAAATCAACACAATAAGCAATAAGAAATGTTCAACACAGAAACATTCACATATTATGTCTCTCAATTACATTGCACATATATTGTAATATCTTTTATGGGAACCATAACTAATTCATTACAAGCTGCATCATATTAAAAAAACGAGTTTACTAGTAATTCAACCCCCTAGGGTGAAAAGTATGGCAGTACCTGTTGATATTGCATACACCAAGGCTGTGTACACTTCATACTATTATCACATCAGACAGACCCGATCGGTAGCCTGTCAGATGTCAAGGAGAGTTCCATTGCCAATATTTTGTTTCAATTGTTCTGTCCCAACCAACCATTTGCCACTAGCGGTCAGCATGGACGAATCATGTGTGGTCACGGCGAATGTCCTGGTTGTGCCCGTTCGTCGGATCCATGTGACTGACTTTGGTCAGATCTCTGAGATTTTTTGCCTGACCAACCAATGCATGGAAATAACGGTCGTTGGGCAAAAAATCTGCTCATTGTAATCAGCCTTAAACAATGCTATTGGGTCAAAATTTCCACTGCAGGTGCAAACATTTTGCTATTGATCTGCAGCAACAAGAGGTTCTCCAGCAAAAGAAGAAGTAGGGGAGCACACTACTCAAGTGAACTCACAATTTACCAAAGGATGCGACAGGGCGTCCCAAAACGTATGTGTGGTTATCCAATAAATTGTGAATTCACTTGAGTATGTGTCTCCCCTACTTCTCAAATGAGGAAGTGACAGGGCGTCACAAAACATAGTATGTGTGGTTATACCAATAAATTGTGAATTCACTTGAGTAGTGTGCTCCCCTACTTCTTTCTTTTGCTGGAGATTTATCTGGCCCTGGGAGTGGAGGGCCTGGGACTGCACCTACCTACTTGTCTGGCACACAGCAACAGCGGTGTGCTGGAGTGTTCTTTTGACTTTATCAGCAACCGGGGGTTACCTTCTTACTGGACCACTGCTGTTAAAAAACACATAACATCTGATTGGCTGCTGCAGATTAATAGTACAGGGAAATTGTTGCACCCTTCTTAAATTAGCCCTTTAGTGTCCTATTTAACAGAGAATAAATGTAATACCTCTGGCCCTCCTTGTAACAGGCAACACATACCCATAATTACTATTCATATCAGTATGTGCAGTGGTTTGTGGTCTGTGGCACCCACTTTCCCTGCCCAGAAAAACAGTTGTTACCATTATCTAGGATTGACCACTAATCAGTGTTAACTAAAATATAAATTGATTTTCCAATCACCAGGGAGAGTTTAAAGATAACTACAGTTATCTTTAAACTGTTAGAAACATTCCAAGGAAGTGAACGCAGGGAACAGCAAAGGTATGAAATCAACTGATTTTACAAAATGGGAGAGAATATGTAGAATAACTAAGAAGGCATTACACAAACTAACATTTAACAAATATGATCATTTCCACTGAACTGTCCCTTTAAAGGGCATGTCGACCCCACAAACTATAATCCCCCCATATGGCCCCATCATGTAGTGTATAAAATCCTACCTCACATCCACATCCATAAGGTTCTCCTATAGTCCCCCCAGAAAGTCCAAAAACTGCCCACCAGTAGGATGCAGAGTCCAATAGGACTCTGCCTCCTATCTGGCCTCCGGGAGAAGTTTGGCATGCGTACTGCAGCCCTTCTCCCCCTCCCTCTCCCTCCTGTTTTGCTATCCCTCCCCCTACCATAACCCCTTGGCCACCATAAAATATGTTCTCCCAGCCCCAACCGCATAAAATTATTTTTAGAAAGTCCCCAGAACTGTGATTACCTTCCCTCGCTCCCCGGGCATTCTGAGAACCGACAACTGCTCCTGATTGGCTTCTCAGCCATCACGGACGCGGCTGCCGGTCCCGCCCCTGCTTGCAGTGTCTCGCAAGCAGAAGGCCGGGCCAGGCGCCGGAGGAGAGAGGGCAGGTAAGTAAAGAACTGTGGACTTTCTTAATTAGGGGCTGGGAGAGGGTATTCTATTACCTGGCAAAAGTTTTAATTTAGGTGGACTGCCCTTTAATATATCGGGTTGATTGTATGTTTTTTGAATATTAGCTGCAACTTTTTTTTTTTATAGAAGGACCCGGATTCCATTTTAACCCAGATTCCCATTTGCTCACCCATTATTTTTAATACATAAAAATAAACACAATAAAATCAATCAATCATTAACCAGCCAAACCATCAATTATTTTCATCAGCGGCTGGTCTGAAACAGTCAATGGGCCACATGTGGTACTTACTTTGGCAGTCTCTCTCTTACCCTGGACACCTGCTAATTTATCTAAAAAAAAGTCATGCTAGCTCCCCACCTACTGCATACACAATGTGTGGAACATAAAAGTCATATTCCAGCAGAGCTAACTGTACATAATTAATAGTCCAAGTAAACAGGTTTAAGTCTATATGAATGTACTGTATAGTAGCATTGAGTTTTTCCACACAACATACCATACTTATATTATTTACAGCATCATGACACTGCCCATAGTTCGTGTGTTATGATTTAATAAATTGTGGGTTAGGTAATCAGCCATATCACTGGGAGGTATATACACGCACTATAACTAACTACCTTTTAAAAAGAAGATGCAACCTGACTCTGTTATAATTGAAAATCGTCAGGTCATGGTCAGACCCTGAACAAAACAATTGTATTGAAGGCTGCAGCAACACACACCTCAGAGTAAGTGCTACTTACATGTTTTTTTATAGATTAAGATGACGCAAAGGCATTTTTTCAGTATACATCACCTTTAAGTTTTTTTTTGGGGCAAAATAAACAGACAGTTCAGGTGACTGCTGTACTGACCTGTTAAAACTGCATGTTTTTTATTTTATTAAAACGCTATATAAGAGGACATACCTGTACTGTAGTTCGGGGCAGGAGAAGTTACAGTTGGAGTCTATATTTAACTATTTTTCCTTGGCAACAATCCCAAAAATAAGGGGTAGGGGAAACAAATTATTTTATAGGACAGTGGCTTGTATATGGAAAAAAGGACAAATGTAACCTTCTGCCCATGAAAAGCAGGGATTAATTGTGTTAATCACTTCCCCTACTACTGGTCTTGCCAGAATCCAGCCTGGATGTTGTTGGTCATAACAGAAAGAACAATCAAAGCCGCACTCCCACCACTAAGGTTTGGACACACTTAGATTTTCCCAGACCTTCGAGCCCCCCAGTCGGTCAGGGCTCGGCGGTCTGGGGGAAATCTAAGGTGTGTACAAACCTTAAGGATACTTTACTGCAGTGCAAGTCCCAAAAACCTGACCACATCTCACAACATATACATTGTAATCAATGCAGGACAGCACATGCAATTATTCAAACAATGGATCTTAAGGGCCCATTATTCAAACACACAGCACCACTTCAACTTTGGGGGAAGGGGGGGGTTCAGAATAGATCCATTGTTCCCTATTACACTTCACGTAATGTAGGAGAATTTGAGATTTCGCTGTAATACAAGTTCCACCAAAGGGAATTTTGATTAGCCAATCCTCCACATTAAGAGGGAAATTTGGGTCAGACCAAGAATCCCCCTAGGGTACGAGTGAATCTTATAAGCCTTTATTACTTTTATTTTTTTGTGAGTCACAAATATTAATGTAAATACTTGTTTGATTTTTATTATTTATTTACACACATTAGGTAGATTTATAAGAGACCAAACTAATCGATATGTTATAACCCTTATTATATACCCCTATTCAAGGAAAGGAATAGAGTACAGATAAATAATCTTGTATTGCCTGCAAACAAGGCAACTTAACTGACTGGTTTCACTGGAAAGGGTGGAGAAGATTACAGAATTTTGAAGAAGTCATAAACCTACAGCCTTTAGTTTTGCTAGTCACAGATAAGATTTAAAGTTGCTCATGCTAAAGAGAGATCTACACACCATGCCTCCCCCACTTAATGACTTTCTTAACTGGTCAACACAGTAATAGAAAGGGTTGACAGCAGTGTAGCCTCTAACTGTTTTATATTGGCTGTTTCGCGCCAATAAACAGTTATAACAGTAATTATCTGTCAAATAACAGTATACCCGTATATTATCTGTGCAGACGCAAAATGACATTTAGCGCACTACATCCCACAGTATATTCTACTACTTATACTGCACAAACTACTCTTTTTAAAATATAGATGCCCAAAACATGTACGATTGTTGGTCAGTGTGTACTGAACAGAAGGGTGAATAATATAATGTATAATAATATTTTAACATTTATTGCAGGTCAGTTATTTTGTGCGTGGAGAAAGTGGACAACTTGAGCTTCATACAGATGTCTGATTTGGTGACAGACGTTATTCGTTGATCCGCAATCAAATTATCAAAACTGTCAAGGTGAATATGTTTACAAAATCATCCCTTTCTTTTAAATCAAATGTTCCAATTTGATATTCTTAATATAGTTTTGAAATACCCCTGTACATGTGTACTAGGAACACGAGTCTGAAGATATAAACATTTTCAAACTGTCATCAGTCTTTCTCAACCAACATAGCTCTAGGCATCAACAAAACAGATATTTTAATGATTCTACTATGGATAAAGAGGAACAGAGGTCAAAGAAAAAATGAAAACAGAATTCTGAGGGTTTTTGAATCCCTTTTGGATATCTATTTAGTTAACTTGTACTGAATTGCGGTTGACTGCACATTTGTTCTTTATTTAAAATCTGGGAAGAATCTGCAGTTTTCCAACTCATAAAATGTAGTTATAACTTTATTTATTCATATGACAAAATAAATAATATTTTTATACATTATACAAGAAAATGTTTATTTTTAAATATATATATATATATCTAGAAGTGGAGGGTGCACTCACGCCTCGCTGAGACAGAGAAAGAGAGCAGTGTTAATACTGAATGTGCATGAGATCTGTGTATCTCTGTCTACTAATGTATGTGCCACTAGTAAAGGATTTCATGTTCCTGTGTAATGCCCAACTACTTATCTCACTGCACTCACACCTCCCATAGCTTTCGCCCGGGTGCCTCCGAGATAAGATATACAGCAGCAGAAAGAGACTCCGGGACTTGGTAACTTTATTCTATGAGAGAGAGAGGGCACGAGAGAGAGAGACGACAGTAGCACACTGATTGTGCATACAATGAAAACTCTTGGAAAATCTGCAGCGACTCCTGTACATTTAATATATGTCAGCTACCGGCTCCTGGTATTTACCCAGCCCTGGCATTGCACTTTGTTGTTACCAATAAATTAAAGACAATTAAAGGACAACTAAAGCCTCAGAACAACACTGAACCAGAAGGCAGACACCTCGATATAAACTAGTAATCTGTATCTTACCTTCCTTTTGAAATAGGCGCTGGGAAATTTATATAAATAACATATAGCTTGTGCTTACTTCACAGCATTAGTATCACACAGTTTGGTCAACGACCATTATTTCTGCTCATGCTCAGTCCTTAGCTATGGCAGAAACTTGTTACAGTTGGTCACACCCTTTAATATCTCTAGCCAATCCTTTTACAGGATAGATAAAGTAAGGAAGCATGTGACTGAGGTCAGGAGGTGTGGTCTGAAACTGCACATACACAAGATACTTTATCCGTTTTTTAAAGGGGAAGTTCAGTGCAAATACACAAGCTTTTCAGAAAAAAGGGCAGTATTTTTTCCATCCCAATGACCTTAATCTTCCCATTCAGCATTTTGTCTGGTATAAATGCAACCGAATACTGACTTCCGTTTGCATGACCCCTAGTAGAGACCGTTATGGTCTTGCCCTTGACCCGCGCCTGTGTGATTCAGTTCTCTAGTAGAATCTGAGCATCTTTGACCTATCCAACAGCCAATCAGTAGAAATACTGTTAGGAACATCCAGGAAGTGGTGATACTGGGAAGAAGAAGGACCGTTAGAACCTGAAATGTCAGCTCACTAATGTCAACAGCAGGGAGACAAAGGTTATGAAATCAACTGATTTTTCAAAATGGAGAGAATATGTAGAATAACTAAGAAGCATTACACAAACTAACAATTAACAACTACTATTTTCGACAGAACTGTCCCTTTAGGTGGCTCACATTTGCTTTAATACAATTTACTGGAGTGGTATTTTATAGTTTATTGGTGTTTTTTTGGGGGGGGTGTTTTCAGATTCTAAAAATTTGGGTTTAGTTCTCCTTTAAAGTCCTTTTCCTACCCCCCCTCCAATGAAAGTACCCAGGTTGATAACCTAAAACGCCAGGTTCTACCCCTGGGTGTAACTTTAACTCCTTCATTAGTAGAACCAGACACTCCTTCAGTTGCAACAGTGAAGGAGTTAAAAGGAAACCAGGGGTGGACCAGCATTCTCAGATATTGTCATTATAACTTATAAGATTAGGTACTTTAAATTAATAGATGTAATCTTAATACATAAAAAATTTGTTCTTACCAATGGGATATCCAAGTGCAAAATCATTGCTCGAGTGGCAATATAGGAAAGAGTCCGCTTTGCTGAAACGACTCTGTGGGTTTGCCACTAATAAGGTCAGCACACGACATAATATGAAACAGAAGCTTTGGCAATGAGGATACTATAGAGAAAGACCAGTTGACATTGGAGAAGTCTAGAATCACCATGTTCTTGAACACACACGCAGGAAGTGCGAAAAGGGAGACATAGTTGCCAAGACCTTTGCTTGTGTAGCACTAATATGTTCGCTCTTCCAGCAATATATCCACACATAATGATGCCAAAACATTCCAATAGTGCAGGAAGAGTTATTAATGGACATGAGGATTTCCCCCAGTGGAATTGGACTGATCGCCAGTGTCTCCAAGCATGTCAGTCATATTTGCAGAAAACGTCATGTTCTTCCAAATTATTCCCAAGGTAACGTCCATGTTGGTCTTATAAGCAGCAGCTTAATGTTTTAAATGGCATCATGACCTATTTTAAGGGGGGAAAACACATGTCAATATATATTTTTGATGGGGGCGAGCCTACCGGATAAGCACATAAGTAAGTATATGTGGAAAGTTAAGCAAACCCAGGGTGAGGACCTAGCGGTTCAGTCCTCACCCTGGTAGAAGTTACTACTTAGGAAAAGGACTGAGAGAAGGTGAGTATAATAGTGTTTAATATGCCACCAACATGAATAAACAGAGGACCAAGAAAACAGTTAAAACACTTTGAGTATTTATAACAGGTATTTTACTAATTTAATTAAAGAAATGTACTTTATACTCAAC
>JAACNH010003288.1:0-30182 GCA_019447015.1 Hymenochirus boettgeri | reverse complement strand
TTTCTATCAATAATGTGATTCTCTATCATCTACCTGTCTATAAAGTGAGTTCTTCTATCTAACCTTTCTATAATCAGTGATTTCTTCTATCCTACCTTTCTATAAGTGATTTCTTCTATCTACCTTTCTTAACAGTGATTGCTTTATCTATCTACCGTTTCTATAAATGTGATTGCTTCTATCTACCTTTCTATATAGTATTTCTCTTCTACTACTACCTTTCTATAATAGTATTTCTTCTATCTACCTTTCTATAATTGATGCTTCTATCTACCTTTCTATATAACAGTGATTTCCTTCTATCTACCTTTCTATAATATGATTTCTTCTATCTACCTTTCTATAACGTGATTTCTTCTATCTATCCTTTCCTTAATAGTGATTTCTTCTATCTACCTTTTCTATAATGTGATTGTCTTCTATCTAACCTTTCTAAATAGTGATTGCTTCTATCTACCTTTCTATACATATTGATCTTCTATCTATCTATGACTCTTCTCTTTAACATGTTGCTTCTATCTACTCTTTCTATAACAGTGATTGCTTCTATCTACCTTTCTATGATATGATTTCTTCTATCTACCTTTCTATAAAGTGATTTCTTCTATCTACCTTTCTATACAGTGATTGCTTCTATCTACCTTTCTATAACGTGTTTCTTCTATCTCCTTTCTATACAATATTGATTTCTTCTATCTACCTTTCTATAACGTGATTTGCTTCTATCTACCCTTTCTCATAATGATTTCTTCTATCTACCTTTCTATACCAGTGATTTCTGTCTTCTATCTACCTTTCTATATAGTGATTTCTTCTATCTCCTTCTATAATAGTTTCTTTTCTCTATCTACCTTTCAACAGTGATTGCTTCTATCTACCTTTCTATATACGTGATTGCTTCTATCTACCTTTCTATACTGATTTCTGTCTATCTACCTTTCTTTAAGTGATTTGCTCTATCTACCTTTCTATACAGTGATTGCTTCTATCTACCTTTCTATGATAGTGATTTCTTCTATCTACCCTTTCTATAATGTGATTTTCTTCTATCTACCTTTCATACAGTGATTGCTTCTACTACCTTTCTATAACAGTGTATTTCTTTCTATCCTTTCTATAAAGTGATTTCTCTACTACCTTCTTAATAGTGATTTCTTCTATCTACCTTTCTATAAAGTGATTTTCTTCTATCTACCCTTTCTATAAATAGTGATTTCTTCTATCTATACCTTCTATCACAGTGATTGCTTCTATCTACCTTCTTTAACAGTGATTGCCTTCTATCTACCTTCTTAACATGATTGCTTCTATCTACCTTTCTATGATAGTGTTCTTCTATCTACCTTTCTATAATAGTGATTTCTTCTATCTACCTTTCTATAACTGTGATTGCTTTCTATCTAACCTTTCTATAACAGTGATTTCTTCTATCTACCTTTCTAAATAGTGATTCTTCTATCTACACCTTTCTATAACAGTGATTTCTTCTATCTACCTTTCTATAATAGTGATTTCTTCTATCTACCTTTCTATACAGTGATTGCTTCTATCTACCTTTCTAAGATAGTGATTGCTTCTATCTACCTTTCTATATATTGATTTCTTCTATCTACCTCTTTAACTTTATTCTTTCTATCTACCTTTCTATAACAGTGATTGCTTCTATCTACGTTTCTATGATAGTGATTTCTTCTATCTACCTTTCTATAATAGTGATTTCTTTCTTCTATCTACCTTTCTATCTATACATTGATGCTTCTATCTACCTTTCTATAACAGTGATTTTCTTATCTCCTTTCTATAATAGTGATTTCTTCTATCTACCTTCTATAACAGTGATTTCTATCTATCTACCTTTCTAATAGTGATTTCTTCTATCTACCTTTTCTATAATGATTTCTTTCTATCTACCTTTTCTATATAGTGATTTTCTTCTATCTACCTTTCTATAATAGTGATTTCTTCTATCTACTTTCAATAACATTATGCTTCTATCTACCTTTCTATGATAGTGATTGCTTCTATCTACCTTCTATAATATTGATTTCTTTCTATCTACCTTCTTCTAACATGTGATTGCTTCTATCTACCTTTCTATAACAGTGATTTTTTCTATTCTCCTTCTATAACAGTGATGTTTCTATCTAACCTTTCTATAAGTTGATTCTTCCTATCTACCTTTCTATAATAGTGATTTCTCTATCTACCTTTCTATAAACAGTGATTGCTTCTATCTACCTTTCTATGATAGTGATTGCTTCTATCTACCTTTCTATAATAATTGATTTCTTCCTATCTACCTTTCTTTAACAGTGATTGCTTCTATCTACCTTTCTATAACAGTGATTTCTTCTATTTCCCTTATTTAGCCTTGATTTCTTCTATCTCTTTCTAACATTGAGTTTCTTCTATCTACCCTTCTATACAGTGATGTCTCTCTATCTAACCGTTCTATAACATGATTCTTCTATCTACTACCGTTCTATAACAGTGATGTCTTCTATCACCTTTCTATAGTAGTGATTTCTTCTATCTACCTTTCTATAATCAGTGATTTTTTCTATCTACCTTTCTATACAGTGATTGCTTCTACTACCTCATGATAGTGATTGCTTCTATCTACCTTTCTAATATTGATTTCTTCTAATCTACCTTTCCTTTAACAGTGATTACTTCTCTCTACCTTTCTATAACATGATTGTCTATCTACCTTTTAATGATGTGATTTCTTCTATCTCACCTTTCTATAATAGTGTTTCTTCTATCTATACCTTTCTAAAACAGTGATTGCTTCTATCAACCTTTCTTTAACAGTGATTGCTTCTATCTCTACCTTTCTATAATATTATTTCTTCTATCTACCTTTCTTTACAGTGATTGCTCTATCTACCTTTCTATAACAGTGATTGCTTCTATCTACCTTTTCTATATATGATTGTCTTATCTACTTTTCTTACTACCTTTCTATAAAGTGATTTCTTCTATCCTACCTTTCTATAAACTGATTGCTTCTATCTAACCTTCTATAACATTGATTTCTTTATCCTTCTATTAGTCTCATCACTTTCTATAACAGTGATTTCTCTATCTACCCTTTCTATAGACAGTGATGTCTTCTATCTACATTTTTTATAATAGTGATTTCTTCTATCTACCTTTCTATAAAGATGAATTGCTTTCTATCTACCTATCTATAATAGTGATTTCTCTATCTACTACCTTTCATAACAGTGATTTCTTCTACTCTACCTTTCTATAACAGTGATTGCTTTCGATCTACTTTTTATAATATTGATTCTTTCTATCTACTTTCTATAACAGTGATTGCTTCTATCTACCTTTCTATGATAGTGATTGCTTCTATCTACCTTCTATAATATTGATTTCTTCTATCTACCTTTCTTAACAGTGATTGCTTCTATCTACCTTTCTATAACAGTGATTTCTTCTATCTACCGTTCTGTAACAGGGATGTCTTCTATCTACCTTTCTATAGTAGTGATTTCTTCTATCTACCTTTCCATAATAGTGATTTCTTCTATCTACCTTTCTATAACAGTGATTGCTTCTATCTACCTTTCTATGATAGTGATGCTTCGATCTACCTTTCTATAATATTGATTTCTTTCTATCTACTTTCTATAACAGGACTGCTTCATCTAGCTTTCTATGATAGTGATTCTTCTATCTACCTTTCTATACAGTGATTTCTTCTATCTACCTTTCTAGTAACAGTGATTGGGCTTCTATTTTCCGTTTATTTAGAGTTGTTTCTTCTATCTAACCTTTCTATAACTTGATTGCTTCTATCTACCTTTCTATAACAGTGATTGCTTCTATCTACCTTTCTATAATAGGGATTTCTTCTATCTACCTTTCTATAACAGTGATTTCTTCTATCTACCTTTCTATAACAGTGATGTCTTCTATCTACCTTTCTATAGTTTGATTTATTCTACTACCTTTCTATAACAGTGATTGCTTTCTATCTACCTTTCTATGATAGTGATTGCTTCTATCACCTTTCTAAATTTATTTTCTTCTATCTACCTTTCTTTAACAGTGATTGCTTCTATCTACCTTTCTATAACAGTGATTTCTTCTATCTACCGTTCTGTAACAGTGATGTCTTCTATCTACCTTTCTATAGTAGTGATTTCTTCTATCTACCCTTTTCTATAAAGTGATTCTTCTATCACCTTTTATTAACGTGATTGCTTCTTCATCTACTCTACTTTCTATGTAGTGATTGGCTTCTATCTACCTTTCTATATATTGATTTCTTCTAATCTACCTTTCTATAACATGACTGCTTCTATCACCTTTCTATGATAGTGATTTTCTTCTATCTACCTTTCTATCACTGATTTTCTTCTATCTACATTTCTATAACAGTGATTGCTTTATTTTTCCTTTTTTAGCAGTGATTTCTTCTATCTACCTTTCTATAACAGTGATTGCTTCTATCTACTTTCTATAACACAGTGATTGCTTCTATCTACCTTATCTATAATAGGGATTTCTTCTATCTACCTTTCTATAACAGTGATTTCTTCTATCTACCTTTCATAACAGTGAGGTCTTCTATCTACCTTTCTATAGTTGTGATTTTCTTCTATCAGCCTTTCTATAACAGTGATTGCTTCTATCTACCTTTCTATGATAGTGATTGCTTCTATCTACCTTTCTATAATATTGTTTCTTCTATCTACCTTCTTAACAGTGATTGCTTCTATCTACCTTTCTATAATATTGATTGCTTCTAATCTACCTTTCTATAACAGTGATGGCTTCTATTACCTTTCTATATTAGTGATTTCTTCTATCTGCCTTTCTATAACAGTGATTTCTTCTATCTACCTTTCTATAACATTGATTGCTTCTATCTACCCTTTTTTGATATTGATCTTCTATTCTACCTTTTTGAACAGTGATTGCTTCTATCTACCTTTCTATAAGCAGTGATTGCTTCTCTCTACCTTTCTATAACAGTGATTGCTTCTATCTACCTTTCTATAACAGTGATTTCTTCTATCTACCTTTCTAATAGTGATTTCTTCTATATCCTTTCTATAACAGTGATCTCTTTCTATGTCCTTTCTATAACAGTGATTGCTTCTATCTACCTTTCTATAACATTGATTGCTTTCTATCTACCTTTCATAACAGTGATTGCTTCTATCTACCTTTCTATACAGTGATTGCTTCTATCTACCTTTCTATGATAGTGATTTCTTCTATCTACCTTTCTATAACAGTGATTTCTTCTATCTACATATCTATAACAGTGATTGCTTCTATTTTCCTTTATTTAGCAGTGATTTCTTCTATCTACCTTTCTATAACAGTGATTGCCTCTTCTACTTTTCTATAACAGTATTGCTTCTATCTACCTTTCTATAATAGGGATTTCTTCTATCTCCTTTCTTATAACGTGATTTCTTCTATCTACCTTTCTATACATTGAGGTCTTCTATCTCCTTTCTATATTGTGATTTCTTCTATCTACCTTTCTATAACAGTGATTGCTTCTATCTACCCTTTCTATGATAGTGATTGCTTCTATCTACCTTTCTATAATATTGATTTCTTTCTATCTACCTCTTCTTTAACAGTGATTGCTTCTATCTACCTTTCTATAATATTGATTGCTTCTATCTACCTTTCTATAACAGTGATTGCTTCTATCTACCTTTCTATATTAGTGATTTCTTCTATCTACCTTTCTATAACAGTGATTCTTCTATCTACCTTTCTAAACATGATTGCTTCTATCTACTCTACTTTTATGATATTGAGTACTTCTATCTACCTTTTTTAGAACAGTGATTGCTTCTATCTACCTTTCTATAACAGTGATTGCTTCTCTCTAACCTTTCTATAACAGTGATTGCTTTTCTATCTACCTTTCTATCACCAGTGATTTCTCTTATATACCTTTCTATAACAGTGATTTCTTCTATGTACCTTTCTATAACATGATTGCTTCTATCTACCTTTCTATAACATGTATTACTTTCTATCTACCTTTCTATAACAGTGTTGCTTCTATCTACCTTCTTAACGTATTGCTTCTATCTACCTTTCTATGATAGTGATTTCTTCTATCTACCTTTCTATACAGTGATTTCTCTATTCTACCTTTCTATAACGTGATTGCTTCTATTTACCTTTATTTAGCAGTGATTTCTTTCTTCTACTACCTTTCTATAACAGTGATTGCTTCTATCTACCTTTCTATACATATGATTGCTTCTATCTACCTTTTCTATATAGGGATTTCTCTATCACCTTCATAACAAGTGATGTTCTTCTATCTACCTTTCTATAACAGTGACTTGCTTCTATCTACCTTTCATGATAGTGACTGCTTCTATCTACCTTTCTATAAATTGATTTCTTCTATCTACCTTTCTTTAACAGTGATTGCTTCTATCTACCTTTCTATAATATTGATTGCTTCTATCTACCTTTCTATAGTAGGGATTTCTTCTATCTACCTTTCTATAACAGTGATTGCTTCTATCTACCTTTCTATGATGATTGCTTCTATCTACCTTTCTATAATATTGATTTCTTCTATCTACCTTCTTAACAGTGATTGCTTCTATCTACCTTTCTATAATATGATTGCTTCTATCTACCTTTCTATAACAGTGATTGCTTCTATCTACCTTTCTATAAGTGATTTCTTTCTTCTATCTACCTTTCTAAAACGTGATTTCTTCTATTCTACCTTTCTATAACAGTGATTGCTTCTATCTACCTTTTATTATATGTTTGCTTCTATCTACCTTTCATAACAGTGATTGCTTCTATCTACCTTTCTATAGCAGTGATTGCTCTCTCTACCTTTCTATAACAGTGATTTGCTTCTTTCTACCTTTTCTATAACACTGATTCTTCTATCTACCTTTCTATAATAGTGATTTATCTATTACCTTTCTATAACAGTGATTTCTTCTATCTACCTTTCTATACCAGTGATTGCTTCTATCTACCTTTCTATAACAGTGATTGCTTCTATCTACCTTTCTATAACAGTGATTTCTTCTATCTACCATTCTAAACAGTGATTTCTGTTATCTACCTTTCTATAATAGTTGATTTCTCTATCTACCTTTCTTACAGTGATTGCTTCTATCTACCTTTCTATAACAGTGATTGTTTCTACTACCTTTCTAAACATCTGATTGCTTCTATCTACCTTTCTATAACAGTTATTTCTTCTATCTACCTTTCTATAACAGTGATTGCTTCTATCTACCTTTCTATAATATTGATTACTTCTATCTACCTTTTCTATGTTGTGATTGCTTCTATCTAACCTTCTATAATATTGATTTCTTCTATCTCTCTTTCTAAAAGTCATTTCTTCTATTACCTTTCTATAACAGTGAGTTTCATCTATCTACCTTTCTATAAAAGCAATTAGTTCTATCTACCACCTTTCTATAACAGTGATTGCTTCTATCTACCTTTCTATACAGTGATTTCTTCTATCTACCTTCTATAACAGTGATTGCTTCTATCTGCCTTTCTATAACAGTGATTTCTTTCTTCTATCTACCTTTCTATTATAGTGATTGCTTCTATCTACCTTTTTATAATGGTAATTGCTCTATCTACCTTCTATTATAGTGATGCTACTATCTACCTTTCTATAGTATGATGGATTCTATCTAACTTTCTATACATAGGGATTTCTTCTAACTACCTTTCATAATAGTGATTGCTTCTATTTACCTTTATTTAGCAGTTGATTTCTTCTATCTACCTTTCTTATACAGTGATTGCTTCTATCTACCTTTCTATGATAGTGATTGCTTCTATCTACCTTTCTATAATATTGACTTCTTACTATCTACTTTCCTTCAACAGTGATTGCTTCTACCTTTCTATAACATGATTTCTTCTCTTCTACCTTTCTATACGGATTGCTTCTATCTACCTTTCATAATATTGATTACTTCTATCTACTTTCTAGATTGTGATTGCTTCTATCTACCTTTCTATAATATTGATTTTCTTCTATCTTTTCTTTCTATAAAAGTCATTTCTTCTATTTACCCTTCCTTAACAGGATTTCTTCCTATCTACCTTTCTATAACAGCTATTTCTTCTATTTACCTTTTCTATAACATGATTTCTGTCTCTATCTACCTTTCTATACATTATTCTTCTATTAACCTTTCTATAACAGTGATTTCTTCTATCTACCTTCTATAACAGCCGATTTCTTCTATCTACCTTCTATACAGTGTTTTCTCTATCTACCTTTCTATAACAGTGATTTCTTCTATCTACCGTTCAATACAGTGATTTCTTCTATCTACCGTTCTATTATATGTGATTTCTTCTATCTACCTCTCTTTAACAGTGATTGCTTCTATCTACCTTTCTATAACAGTGATTGCTTCTTACTACCTTTCTATCAGTGATTTCTTCTATCTACCTTTCTATAACAGTGATTGCTTCTATCTACCTTTCTATAAACAGTGATTTCTTCTATCTACCTTTCTATTATTGTGATTGCTTCTATCTACCTTTTTATAATAGTAATTGCTTCTATCTACCTTTCTATTATATGATTGCTTCTATCTAACCTTTCTATGTATGATTGCTTCTATCTAACTTTCTATAATATGATTTCTTCTCCTTCTATAATAGTGATTGCTTCTATTACCTTTATTTAGCAGTGATTTCTCTATCTCCTTTCATAACAGTGATTCTTCTATCTACCTTCTATATAGTGATTGCTTCTATCTACCTTTCTATAATATTGATTTCTTCTATCTACCTTCTCTAACAGTGATTGCTTCTATCTACCTTTCTATAACAGTGATTTCTTCTATCTACCCTTTCTATAAAGGTTTCTTCTATTTACCTTTATTTAGCAGTGATTTCTTCTATCTACCTTTCTATAACGTGATTTCTTTCTATCTACCTTTCATAACGTGATGTCTTCTTCTACCATTTTTATAATAGTGATTGCTTCTATCTACCTTTCTATAATATGATTGCTTCTATCTATCTTTCTATATATTTGTTTCTTCTATCTCCTACCTTTCTGTAACCTGGATTTCTCTATCTACCTTTCTATACATGATTGCTTCTATCTACCTTTCTATAACAGTGATGTCTTCTATCTACCTTTCTATAGTAGTGATTTCTTCTATCTACCTTCTATAACAGTGATTGCTTCTATCTACCTTTCTATGATAGTGATTGCTTCTATCCTACCTTTCTATAATTGATTTCTTCTATCTACCTTTCTATAACAGTGATTGGCTTCTATCACCTTTTTATGTATTGGATTGCTTTCTATCACCTTCTATAACAGTATTGCTTCTATCTACCTTTCTATAACATGATTTGCTTCTATCTACCTTTCTATAACAGGGATTGCTTCTATCTACCTTTCGATAACAGTGATTTCTTCTATTACCTTTCTATAACAGTGATTTCTTCTATACTGCTTTCTAATAAACAGTGATTGCTTCTATCTACCTTTTATGATATTGATTGCTTCTATCTAGCCTTTCTATAACAGTGATTGCTTCATCTACACTTTCCTATACAGTGATTGCTTCTCATCGACCTTTCTATATAGTGATTGCTTCTATCTTCCTTACTAGAACGTGAGTTTCTTCTAATCTACCTTTTCTATAACAGTGATTTCGTTCACCACTCCTTTCTGATATAGTGACTTTCTTCTCTCTACACCTTTCTTTACAGTGATTGCTTTCTATGCTACCTTTCTATAACAGTGATTGTTTCTATCTACTTCCTATACAGAGGCTATTCTCTTTCAATAACAGTGATCTTTCTATCTACCTTCTATAACAGTGATTGCGTCTTACTACCTTTCTATAACAGTGATTGCTTCTCTCTACTACCTCTATACAGTGGTTTTTCGATCACCTTCTAACGTATGGCTTTATCTACCTTTCTATAACAGTGATTTCTTCTAATCTCCTTTTATCTATACAGTGATTGCTTCTATCTACCTTTCTATAGATATGATTACTTCTATCTAACCTTTCTATGATTTGTGAGTGGCTCTATCCCCTTTCCTATTAATAAGATCTTCTTCTTGATCTACCTTTCTTCATAAAGCATTTCTTCTATTGACCTTTTCTATAACATCTCTATTTCTTCTATCTAACCTTTCTATAACAGCAATTTCCTTCTATCTAACCGTTCTATAACAGTGATTTTCTTTATTTTTTACCTTTCTATAACAGTGATTTCTTCTATCTACCATTTCTATAACATGGTTTTCTTCTATCTACCTACTTTCTATAACGTGTTTTCTTCTATCTACCGTTCCTATACCAGTGATTCTTCTATCTCCGTTCTATAACATTGATGTTCTCTATCCTATACCGGTCTTATAATTATAGTGATTTCTTCTAATCTAACCCTTTCTTTAACAGTGATTGCTTCTATATCACCTTTCTTACAGTGATTGCTTCCTATCTACCTTTCTATAACTAGTGATTTCCTGTCTATCTACCTTTCTATAACAGTGGATTGCTTCTATCTACTTTCTATAACAGTGATTTCTTTCTATCTACTTTCTATTATTGTGATTGCTTCTATCTACCTTTTTTATAATAGTAATTGCTTCTATCTACCTTTCTATTATATTGATTGCTTCTATCTACCTTTCTATATAGTTTATTGCTTCTCTATCTACTTTCTATAATATTGATTTCTTCTAACTACCTTTCTATAATAGTGAGTTGCTTCTATTTACCTTTATTAGTAGTGATTTCTCTATCTACCTTTCTATAACGTGATTGCTTCTATCTACCTTTTCTATAACAGTGATTGCTTCTAACACCTTTCTATATATGATTGCTTCTATCTACCTTTCTATATATGTGATTTCTTCTTTCTACCTTTCTATTCATACAGTGATTGCTTCTATCTACCTTTCTATAACTATGTGATTTTCTTCTATCTACCTCTTAAAGTGATTTCTTCTATTTACCTTTATTTATAGGGATTTCTTCTATCTACCTTTCTATAACATTGAGTCTTTCTATCTACATTTTTATAAAGTGATTGCTTCTATCTATCTTCTATAAATGATTGCCCTACTACCTTTCTATACTTAGTGATTGCTTTTATCTACCTTTCTATGTAGATCTTTCTTCTATCTACCTTTCTATAATAGTGCTTGCTTTATCTACTTTCTATAATAGAGTTGTTCTAATCTAATCTACCTTTCTATTATAGTGATTCTTCTAATCTACCTTTCTATAGTAGTGATTGCTTCTATCTACTTTCTATAATATGTTTCTTCTAACTACCTTTCTATAATAGTGATTGGCTTCTATTACCTTATTTACATGATTTCTTCTATCTACCTTCTATACCAGTGATTGCTTCTATCTACCTTTCTATAACAGTGATTTGCTTCTATCTCCTTTCTATGATAGTGATTGCTCTTTCTAACCTTTCTATAAATATGATTTCTTCTATCTACCTTTCTTTAACAGTGATTGCTTCTTATCTACCTTTCTATAACAGTGATTCTCTTTATCTACCTTTCTATAAAGTTATGTTCTTCTATTTACTTTATTTAGCATGATTTCTTCTATCTACCTTTCTATAACAGTGATTGCTTCCTATCTACATTTTATAATCTGATTGCTGTTTGCTTCTATCTACCTTCTATCTAGTGATTGCTTCTATTCTACTTTTCTATAATACGTGATTGCTCTATCTACCTTTCTATCGTACATTTAAAATAAACTTTATAAGAATTTAATGCATATCATTTACTAAAATGGCTCCACCTCCTAAGATTTTTTTACCCACGAAACCCATTTTCTTTCCTTAAGCCAGACATTCAAAGATGCTTCCAGGCCAGATATTCTACTACAAAACCCTTACAAACTTTCTGTTCTATTTTCCTTCTTTTGGCAAATACACTCTTGAGAGTCTGTATTTATTAAACTTTCCTGGTACTTGATAGATATTACTATTACGGCAAAAAAACCCATGGATGATAACACAACCAGGGCCACAGTAAATTAAAGGTTGGGCAATTTCCCTGGATACATTATGTTATTAACAGAGAGCACCTAATGGGAGGTAAATCACAACCATAGATACACAAAGCAAAGAAATTGGTTTTGTGGAGACCTATAAGGAATGCTTTCCATACCACACCCACTATACAATATCAAATAAAATAGGCAAAAATTGTTGCCAAGTGAAAAGAACGACATTTTTCCCTTGAATGCTCCAGATGTTTCTTGATTATTATGCAGACATTACTTCCAGCTGGAATAACTGAGTAATCATCACTGGCCAATGATCATTGAAAATTCTGAAGGTTTCCTGTCAGTGCAAGTAATAGAACGAACATTCTTCTTGCTCATATACTTCACTGTTATAACTAACTAATTCACCTATAGTATACCATTAGGGCATGTCTATCTTTTCTGGGCATAGATTTTCCTGTTATTGTGTAAGATCATTATGTATACTTTCACACTAGCACACTTTGCTCTTTTACTATTGTTTTAGTAAGCGTATATAAGCTTGATATAGGCATATGTGGAGGGTGTATTATTTATAGTTCAAACACCGAGGGTAGGTTATTTTTGGTGGCTGCACAATCCACCAAATGCTGCGTGAAAGTGGTCCGCCTTTATATGAGATAGCGAAGGGCTGCCAGTTTGGGGCACATATTGATTATTACCCTGACATTGATTGGAGTAATAACACGCACAATGCATGTAATGGGTGATGGTTCCTAAATTTGCTCATAAACAATTTTTCTCACGGTTGGGTTGAGTCTCTTCTTTACTTGGATCTGTAATAATCTAATGACCAAGAATATTATAGATACTAGCCATCTGTTTGTCCCGTCCCCTTCTCTTTTTCTCTTTGCCGGAACAAAAAACAGCAGAAGGAGAGCGCTGGAATAAGGGCTGGTGAGTAAGTTAAAAATTCAATTTGGGGAAATAGAGATGTAGCGAGGTTCTAGGTATAATGTGGCTGGAACTACAAAGGTCGGTCCTGTTTTCGAACTTCAGTAAGCAATGGAGAGTGATATTTTGAAAAAGGTCCGGATGATTTTACACCATACTTAAACTTAACAAAATGGTAAGTTTTTCTATAAAGGCTGGTGGCACTGGTAAATTGTCTGGGGAACATGTCACTATCATCACCAATTTGTTAAAACACTTCTTAAACACGAGTGGGCAATTGTCGGTTTTGCGCAACTACATTTCAAGGTCTGACCAATTTGAGGGTTACCTACGAACGTTACTGTTCGAGGGTTACCGTAAAAAAAAGAACCATAATTTTGAGGGTTTTCCCTTCGAATCGAATTGATAACTTCCGAGGTTTTATACAGAAACTCTAACAATAACTTTCGCAGGTTAGCGCACGATACATTCTCGGGTTACGCAAAAAACGATCAATAGATTAGAGGTTACTGAAACTAACACATACTTTCCAAGGGTTACCGAACATCAAAGGCTCATAATGCGAGGGTTATCGAACGGTTACATTCCATGCGTTAGAAACTTGATCCGTACATTTGAGGGTTACCGAAAACTGAACAATACTTTTTGAGGTTAGTGAACATACATTCAGGGTTGTGTAATAGTTGTTAGTGAATAGTTCGGTTCATCCAATCCTAAAGTTCGGCTCGAACTCGGGTTCGAGTTTTTGGTTTTGGTCCTCTTCTAGTCTAGGTTATGGGAAGTTCAAGTACATACTTTTTTTACTGAATTATTATTATTATTATTTGGATTGATATAAGCACCACATCTTCACGTGGGTGCTTTACAATTACATGTATACATTCACATCAGGCCCGTGCCTGAAGAGCCTTCCATCTACGCACATTTGATTTGATACTACAACCTAGCATGTATGTCCTTTATGAATTGTTGGGGGAACCGGAGTGCCCGAGAAACCCACGCAAGTATGGGGGAGAACATACAAAACTCCTTGCAGATGTTTCCAAGGGTTGTTTGAACTAGACTTCAGCACTGCAAGGCATCATTGCTAAACCTATAGAAAATCCTTGCATTTAACCATAGCAGGAGGGAGTTGGGAAGGAGGAGGGACTCCCACTGCAACATGCCGATCATGAGTAATAGAGGGGAAACGGATTCAACCAGGAAAGGCTCTCTACTCTTCTCTCTTCATCTGACTCGTATATTCCTATGGTCAGACAAACCATATGCAGCAGAAGAGAAAGTAAGTGTCCTTGTAAAACAGCTCACATTGGGGCAATTTTCCGCTTGGGGGGTGGGCATTCCCTTTAATTTCAGGAAAGCAAATTTCCTCCGATTAAAAAAATAACTCTTCTTCAGCATATCAGACTGAGATGATATATCTCAGGTAAAGATACTGAACATAAATGGATGTTTTAACATGTTTTAAAGGGCATCTAGAGTGAAAAAAACACATTGCCCCTTTGCAAGGTAAATGTTCATGTACCTGTGCTGCCCTACATCCTATAAGCTATCTGTGCATTAGGAGTTAAAAGTTCAACAGCTGAAAAACACACCCCCTACCCACATGAAAAAGGAGAACAATACAGTTTAACGATCTCTCAACTTTGTGACCCATCATCAATCAGTGAAAGCTATAAGAAGGGGGTCAAGTGCAAGCCTTATATCTACCACAAATCTAACCTCTCTCCTCTCCCCAGGTTAATGCGCTTATCTCTATGTTTATTCCAGACAGGGAGGGGGGTCACTTCACAGGGATTTGATTGAACGCCCAATAGGAGTAAGGAATGCAATCAAGTATTTTCTTCTAACTGGTGTAATCTCAGGCCAGAGGGGAATCTGAAAAAAGGAGGAACCCTCTTGGGGGTTGTGGGGAATTATAGACTCATGGAAAGAAAGGGAAGAAAAGTTAATTTCCCACTAAGATCCCTTTTAAACCCTTTCGGCCCTTCCACATATCCGTATATTCACGAACTTGCAGTAAAAGTCCAAAAGCCACGATTGTGAACTATACTATCTGTGGCTTCCCCCCCTCCCCAAAAAAATTTCCCCCCCGCTAGGCTCTCTCGGGGGCACATCGACTGCCCCCCTACCCCCCTTTCGTCCAAATCCGAGGTGGGATTGGGAGATTTCCTACCTGGATGGCCTGACCGCATAGAGCTGCTGGTCCACGTGTATTTGGAGTAGGAAGCTGCATGGGAGACCCCCGGTGACATCACAGAACTTCCTCCTTTACCGGGGTCTGCCCATATGGAGGTTATTAATGGTCCAGTGGAGGTACTGCAGTCTGATCTCCATATTGACATTCTGCAGTAACTGTAATATCAACAAGCTGTCATGCTGACAGCTGTACTATATCATTTTGTTGAATGGAACTCACGTTCCATTCACAAATAGGATTTTTTTTTCTAAGTCTGTGATACTTAGCGAGACTTAGAAAAAAAATGGGGGACAGAGATCAATTTTGTGATCACTCTGAATCACCAAATTATTGATCTTTGCCAATGAATGAAAAATCACTCCTGGAAAATGATTTCCGGGAAGTGATTTTTTTCCAATCGATTTCGAATTGGAAACGGCATTTATGCCCGTTTCCAAGTTCGGTATCATTCCCTGAGATGATTTGATGATCATCTTTGGGAATGAATCCAAAAAACGGGATATGCCACACAAAAAAAAATCCTTAAAGTGTCCCACACACCTTTTTTTTTTTTTTACCTAGAAACTATAAATTAGCAAAAAAAAAATTGTCTTCTCCAGAGCTTCCCAATGTTCCCCGTGGATATCGCTAAAGTAAACGCGGATCATTATTTCTTCGATTCAAGGGAAACTAAGCCTATTTTATAGGGAAATTTTGCAGAGGTACCAAAAAAGACCGTATTGATTTTTTGGATCAGTAAAGTTGCAAAACTTTGTGACTCTCACGTACTACCTGGTTTTTCACTAAAATACCACTAAAAGGGGGAGGGGGATAGGGGTGGGGGGTGGGTTTTGGCGTTTTTTAAATTTTTTCTTGTAATGTCAATTGCGGCATGGATCCCATTTGAGCTAGGTTGGTGGCCCCATCACTGTTTTGCACCCACCCTTATGGCATACCCGTTTGATTCAGGACATGGGGAGATTTGCCATTTAGTGGGGTTTTTTTTACTTGCCAAAGTGGGTTTAGGAAGGATTTCAACCATTGAGTCCTCTTTTTTTATTTTTTCACAAAATCTCCTAAAGCCGGAGTTCTATGAATAACAGCGTCTGGAATTCTTCATTTATATACGAAAGCATGATAACCATCATGTAGCTGAAGGTGTGTACTTCCAAAAACATATAGTTTGTGGGGGTATTTCCAATTGATTAGGCCTGTTCAAATTACAGACCCACTTTTGATTTTTTTCTGTAATGGACTTGTGCATGCCTCCCTTTGAGCTATTGTGGCCACGTGTCTGTGGTGCACCCACACATATGGCATACCGTTTGATGCAGGATATGTGGGAGATTGACATTTAGTGGGGTTTTTTTTGCTTGTCAAAGGGTTTAGGTAGGATTTCACATTCAACCTTGAATCATCTTATTTATTTTTCAACAAAACTTCCTAAAAACACCGGAGTTCTTTGGATCACTGGGTCTGGAATTCTTCATGTATGTATGAAAGCATGGCATCGTAACATAGCTTAAGGTGTGTAGATTCCAAAAATATATGTTTTGTGGGGGGAATTTCCATGTTTTCGGGACTGTTTTCCTTAGAAAAAGTTACGCTGTTCAATATCAGACACTTTTTGATTTTTTCTGTAATTGCATTTGTGCATGCGTCCTCTTGAGCTAGTTGGTGTGCCACGTCTCTGTGTGCATCCACGCATATGGCATAAACGTTTGATTCAGAACATGGGGAGATTGATATTTAGTGGGGGGGTTTTATTTGTGGGGGGCATTTCCAAGTTTTGGGGCTGTTTGAAAATTACAGAGCACTTTGATTTTTTTCTTGTAATTACACTTGTGCATGCGTCCGATTTATGCTAGTTGGTGGCCACATCTCGTGTATAATCCACCGCATATGGCATACTGTTTTGATCAGACAGTGGGAGAGTGATTTTGTGGGTTGGTTTATTGTGGGGGGCATTTTCAAAGTTTTGGGGCTGTTTTTGAAATTACAGAGAACTTTTGATTTTTTTTTTTCTTGTAATTACACTTGTGCATGTGTCCCATTTGAGCTAGTTGGTGGCCACGTGTCCTGTGTGCACCCACACTATGGCATACCGTTGATGCAGGATATGTGGGAGATTGTAACGTTTGTGGGTTTTTTGCTTGTCAAGTTGGTTTAGGTAGGATTTCAACCCTTGATCATCTTATTTTATTTTTCACAAAACTTCCTAAAAACACAAGAGTTCTTTGGATCACTGGGTCCTGGAATTCTCTCATGTATGTATGAAAGCATGGCACTAGCTGAAGGTTGTGTAGATGCCAAAAATATATAGTTTGTGGGGGGAATTTCCATGTTTGGGACTGTTTCCCTTAGAAAAAGGGTAGGCTGTTCAAATTACGAGCACTTTGTGATTTTTTTCTTGTAATTGCATTTGTGCATGCGTTCCATTTGAGCTAGTTGGTGGCCACATCTCTGTGTACATCCAACATAGGGCATACCGTTTGATTCAGAACATGTGCGAGATTGATATTTAGTGGGGGGTTTTTTATTTGTGGGGGGCATTTCAGTTTTGGGGTCTGTTTGAAATTAAGCACTTTTGATTTTTTTTCCTTGTAATTACCTTGTGCATGTGTCCCATTGAGCTAGTTGTGGCCACGTCCCTGTGTGCATCCACGCATATGGCAACCTTTTGATTCAGGGCATTTGGAAGATGAATAATTGACCAGTTTTTTTTTTACATGACATGGAAATTTGCCAGGATTTTTAACTTTGAATTGTAATTTTTAAAAAATTCCTGAAAATCTGGTAAAAAGCCAAAATTTTACATGAAACTGCCCCACAACCATTGGTGGTATGCATAAGAATCACTCCATGTGTAGCTGAAGGTGTGTAGATTCCAAAAATATATAGTTTTGTGGGGGAATTTCCATGTTTCGGGACTGTTTCCTTAGAAAAGTGCTGTTCAAATTACAGGAGCACTTTGATTTTTTCCTTGTAATTGCATTTGTGCATGCGTCCCATTTGAGATAGTTGGTGGCCGCTGTCTCTGTGTGCACCCACACATAGCATACCGTTTGATTCAGACATGTGGGGAGATTGACATTTAGGGGTTTTTTTGCTTGTCAAGGTGGGTTTAGGTAGGATTTCAAACCCTTGAATCATCTTTACTTTTTTTTCACAAAACCTCCTATAAACACGGAGTTCTTTGGATTACTGGTCTCTGAATTCTTCATGTATTTAGAAAGCATGGCACCGTAACGTAGCTGAAGGTGTGTAAATTCCAAGAATATATAGTTTGGGGGTATTTCTAATATAGAGGGGTGTTTTTTAGTCTGATAAATCTGAAAAGTTTGCTGTAATTTGGGCCATTGTTCATTGGCTCACTTTGTGTGCTAGTTGATTCCACTTTTGCGTGTGTAACCATACATAGGGCATACCGTTGATTCAGGACATTTAGGAGAATGATATTTGTAACTTTTTTTTATATTCTCAGGTTTTGGCATGATTTCTACCTTTTTAGAATTTTTTTTTGAAAATTGTTAAAATGCGAATTTCTACAAAGAACTGCGCCCACACCATTGATGGTATGAATGAACAAACGACAGAGTTCGTAGATACAAGGTATGTAGATTAGAAATATTGGTTTGTGGGGGGTTTTTGAGGGGAAAAATTGCAGTGTTAAATAATTGGCTGATATGCGTTCATTGACCTTGCATTGTTTACTTGCGTCTTCTCCAGTCCGTGTGTAACCACCTATGGCATACCTTTGATTCAGCATTTGGAATTGATATTTCGTACTTTTTTTTTTTCTTCGTCATGGTTTTGGTTATTTCTAATTTGAATTGTTTTTTCATTTTTTTCCGAAAATGTAAATTGATTCTACAAGAACTGCGCCCACACCATTGATGGTATGATGAACAAAGTACACGTTAAGTAGCTGCGGTATGTAGATTATAGAATATATTCGTTTTGGGGGGTATTTTGATGGGGTTTCTGGTGGTAAAAAACTGGGAAAATGCTGTTATTGGCTCACTCACTTGTCTCACTTTTGCGTTGCTTCCAGTCCCGTCTAGTGTGACCACACATAGGCATACCGTTTGAATTCATGGACATTGGAGATTGAATATTTGGTAAGCTTTTTTCTTACATTCATGGGGTTTTGGTGCATGATTTTTAACCTTTTGAAGTTGTATTTTTTTCTATTTTTCCAAATTGGAGAATTTGAACTTCTACACAAAACTCTGCGCCCACACCATTGATGGTATGAATGACAAAGTATCAGCTTATATATCTGAAGGTGTTAGATTTCAAATATATAGTTTGTGGGGTTATTTCTGATGTTTGGGGGTTTTTTTTGTGGAAAAAAAAAACTGCAGACTGTCCAATTTCGGAGTTGGCTAATAATGTTTCGCCGTTTCTGAGCCATCGTGCATTGTCTCACTTTGTGGCTTTTCGACTTCCACGTTCGCGTGTGGCACCACACATATGCATATACCGTTTGAATTCAGGACATTTGGAGATTGATATTTGTAACTTTTTTTTTAGATTCCATGAGGTTTTGGCATGATTTCTACCTTTTGAAGTTGTTTTTTGTTCATTTTTTCGACAAATCAACTTCTACGAGAACTGCCCCACAACCATTGAAATGTAATGAATTGAACCACCCTACAGCGTTCATGCTGAAGGTGTGTAGATTCAGGAATATATAGTTTGTGGGGTTTTATTTCTAAGTTACAGGGGTGTTTTTGTGGAACAAAACTGCAGACTGTCCAAATTCGGAGTTGCTTAATATTTTCGCTGTTTCTGAGTCCATCGTGCATTGTCTCCTTTGTGGCTTTCCACTTCCACGTCCGCGTGTGTAAACCCATAGCACTATGTCCTACGTTTGATTCAGGACTTTGGGGAGATTGATATTTGGTACTTTTTTTTTACATTCCATGGGTTTTTTGGCATGAATTTCTACTTTTGAATGTTGTTTTTTGTCATTTTTTTCATGACAAATTCGAACTTCTACAAGAACTTCATCCCACACCATTGATGGTATGATGGAACCAACTACAAAAGCGTTACATAGCTTGACGGTGTGTAGATTTCAGGAATCATCTAGCTTGTTGGGTTATTTCTAAGTTACCGGGGTGTTTTGTGGAAAAAACTACTGAGACTGTCCAAATTCGGAGTTTGGCTTAATATTTTCGCTGTTTCTGACCATCGTGATTGTCCTCACTTTGTGGCTTTCGCTCCACGTCCGCGTGTGTAACCACACATATGGCATACTCGTTTTGATTCAGACATTTGGAGATTGATATTTAGTAACTTTTTTTTGAGATCATGAGGTTTGGCATGATTTCTACCTTTTGCAGTTTGTTTTTTGTTCATTTTTTCCGACAAATGCGAACTTCTACGAAGAACTAACTGCGCCCACACCATTGATGGATGGACTGAACAAACTACAGCGTTACATAGCTAAGGTGTGTAGATTTCAGGAATATATAGTTTTGTGGGGTTATTTCTAAGTTACGGGGGTGTTTTTGTGGAAACAACTGCAGACTGCCAAATCGGAGTTGGCTAAATATTTTTCGCCTTTTCTGAGCCATCGTGCATTTTTGTGGCTTTTCACTTCCACGTCCCGCGTGTTTAACCACACATATCAGACCGTTTGATTCAGGGACAGTTGGGGATTTGATATTTTGGTAACTTTTTTTACATGCCATGGGTATTTGGCATGATTTCTACCTTTTTGAAATGTTGTTTGATATTCCTTTTTTTTTTTGAAAATCTGGTAAAAGTGCAAAACTTCTATGAGAACCGCGCCCACTAGAGATTGCCGTTTCGCGCGGTACCCAAACCTGGGTCCGCCCGGATTTATCACATCCGCAAGGCGTATTATTAATGGATTTTCCGGATTTTCTCCGCCTTCCGAACTCCGAACGCGGATTTTTTTTTTTTCAAAAATTTTCAAAAATACTAGTCTCCCCATAATTACGAGAATCTACGATCTTTCTGGACCTGACAAACCGAAGATCCTCGTAATTTCGCGTAAAACTTATTTTCGTAAACGAAAATCTTGTAACTTCGACTTTTTGGGGCTTATTTTCAAGACGGAGCAAGCCACTGACTAAAAATTAGCCAATGGCGCTTAACATGATTATTGCCAGCCCCCGGGTATAAGGCTGGCTTCAATCGGCGACATTTTGTCAGTGTGGGTTGGAGTTTGTTTATTGGGAGACCTGACAGTGTCGGAAGTTGGAGAGAGATTTTGCTCTTTTTGAGCTTTCTTTGTGTGGATTTTCAGTGGTGGTTTAGCACTTTGTTGTTACCCACCCTGTAATCACACATCTTGAGACCCAACTACAGGCCCTTTTAAGGATTAACCTCTTATAATGTCTTTGAAACACTATTTTTTGTTAGACTTTTATAGGTCTAGATGTCCTGTTTTTTTGTTTGTCTTTCTGTATTCTGTGTTGTCCGTGTCTGTGTTTTTGTGTAGCTACTCTTTGCTAATGTTTTCAGCACCCCCCCTCTGTTCAATCCTGCCTGCCTGAGAGTCATTACTCCATATTCTTTTCTTCCTTCTCTCTCCATGAGGGCCCCTTTGTGGTGTCACCATCTCCATACAGCCGGAACAGCTAATTCTGTGGCTAATGTTTCAGTCGGGTCAAATCCTTCCGAGCCTGAGCAGTACTCATATACCAAGTGTGGGCCTGCGGTAACTCAATGGTGCTGTTCCTACCCATTCACCTGCTTTCCCTTGCATAATCATACTCGAGGGAGATTAGCCAATGGGTGAGGTTGTCCATGGGGCCAAGCCTGCCTGGCCCCACACAATTGTGGCAAAACTGCCAGTGGGCCTGCTTTACCAATGGTGCTGTTCCTTACGAAGCCTTACCCTTTCCACCTGCTTTCCCTGGCACGAAGCCTACCTTGAGGGGAGAGTAGCCAATGGGGTGAGGGGTTAATGTATATAGGGGAATGTGGCCAATGTGTTTGTGTTTAATGGCATTAATGTGGTGGTCATACAATTATGTTAACCATACATATAGGCTAGCTAATAGATAGTGTATTTTACTTTTTCAAATAAACCTTGATTATGAATCTATCTGAATAATTTGATATATCGAAAAAGTAAAGCCCGAAAACATTTTGTAAACCAGTTTTTATAGATATTTATATATATATAATATATATATATATATATTATTATATAATTTTTCTTTTTTTTTACAACCGATATACAAAAAACCAAAAAAAAAAAACAACTGGGGTTTACGGGGGTGCCCTCCTCCTCCAGTTCTGTCAGGGGCGGCGGTCCGGCGCCGCACCATGTGGCGCATCTCCCGCCGCATTCTCGTAGTTTCTGTGAGGAAATATTGAGAGAATTGTGTTGAAGATATTTGAGCACACTTTCCTAAGCACCATGCAGTATTGCAATTTTTGCACCTATACTACTTACACATACATGACTGCAATGCTATAATGTTGCGGTATGTCCTAAAAAGTGAAAGCTCATTATAAGAACATCATTATTTCTAAATTTCTTAGTTTATATTATGCATACCTAGTTATGGTAAACAGTGATTTTACTGATTGGCTGTTTGGATGGTTACACACAGCTCAGCTCTCTACTGACCAACTGAATCAACCCAGGGGACTGGGTCAAGGGCAAGACTAACTGTCCTATTGGGGTCCTGCAAACAGGAATCATTATTTCGTTGCATTTATTTATACACAGACACAATGCTGAGTGCTGAATGGGCAATAGGTCATTGGATGGATACATACTGCTCTTTTTTTCTTAAATTATATTCTTATCACTGACTTCACGTAAAGCGATATTATTGCATCATGGGGGACACGCTAAACAGCAGTAGGTAATGCTGGCATAAACATTACGTTGTTTGCTAAATAAATTGTATCAGAACATTCTTGGTTTTGTATCCCTATGACTGCTACATACAACATTTTTTGAAATGGGCCCACCCCATAAAAGCGTGTCAACTCCACAGTACCCAATGTGCATCATGTAGCTTTTTCCACTGGGAAATTAACAGATATTAATATCTTGTCTATAACATTTCTGTACGTTGCAATTATTTACTTACAGATTCTTCACATGGCCGCCGAGGGACTGGAGAGGCTGGATGGCTGGAGGGGCTGGAGAGGTGAGAGTCGAGGGGCTGGAGAGGGTGGGAGGGCTTGGAGAGGGGTGAGGGGGCATGGAGAGATGAGGGCCTGAAGAAAAAAAAAATGGCTTTTATTTTCAACAAATCACCGTCAGCATCATCTCAGTATATATTACATGTAATAAGAACCTTTTCCTAAAGCGCTATGTAGTTAAACATTCTTTCTTGGTAATGTTTGGTGATTTGGACCGAATTTCGTAACTTACGACTCAAAACTGAGGACAAGATACGCCCAAAGTCGGGGACAGCTAAATGGAATAGAGAAATGAGAAGTAACTGTGATCTTCTACAAGCCAAATTACATAGTTTGTTGCTTTTTTTTAAAAATTTATCAGTAAATAAAAAAAATATTATTTGATCGTGAATTAATCAACTAATTAATTTTGCTGACAATCACAGGTCAATAAAACAGATAACAAAATTGCTTAGGATGCCTTACGTGTCCTGGCTGGTGCCAGGTGCCTCCACTGTCGGTCGTGGACTGCCCGTTGGGGCAATGACGAGCCCGGATTGGGCAATGGAGAGCCCGGAGTGGGCGATGTGCTGCCCGGAGGGCAATGGACTGCCCGTGTGGGGGCAATAGGAGAGCCCTGGGGGGCCTATTGGTGGTAGTGTCGTAAAAAAAACAGGAAATTTTATTTTAACGCTCACTTCATTAAATGTTCGTATACATTTACTAAAATATTCTCGGAGAATTGTCAAAAATTAGCAAACATTGGATAAAGGGCTTGGAGACATATCACGTGTTAAAAGCACACCATAGTGTGGCACATTAATGTGAATCCTCATTTTTGCCACAATTATTCTATCCGTACTGCACTCGCACGGCATACCATGAGCGCCACCGAACACTAGCGCTTGTATGCTTGTTTGCTGGAGCGGCTCGCACTTCTGTGCGCTGTAACTGGTGGCCTTGACAAATGAAAGATTTAGAAAAAAAATATTTTTTCACTAAGGCTGCACTTACATTCTTCCTCTGGCTGGGGGACGGTTGTGGGGGTGGGTATCCGAGAAGTATTCCCCTGCAACATTTAAAAAATAAAAATACATAATGAATGTATATCTTAACAGTATCTTGTAATTTATGTACTTGAATTCTGCTTGAAAATACAGATTAAACTCAAGCAATATGTTTAAGTTTCTTTAAAAGGTCAAATCATTTCTATGCAATGATTTCATACCTTATTCGGCTAGTACTTATATTTTTTATTGTGTGTAATTGTAGCCAGCATGGAAATGGAAAGTTTGGTTGTGTAGGGGAGCATCATTAGCTGTGTGTACTTGTATCTGTATAGATTTTGTGGTAACACAACATTTTTAATTTTGTGAGTTAAAAACTCAACATTTATTTTTTGACATTTACTTTCCCTTCACATAGGACTGCCCATGTACCTAAAGGGTGGGCCAGTAAAGTGTGTTAACTGTGTCTATTTTGGTTCATCAGTGTGTATTTATAAGAACACAGACATCAAATTTTTAATGTATCGATTCATTTTAACTTTACTTAGCCTTTAAATAGGCTGCCGTGGAAAGGACGGTTGGGCACCAAGTTGGATTTACCCTGTGTCTATGTTGGGTATCCATTTGAATTTATAGTGTTATGTTAATAAAAGTCATTTTTCATGATTTATTTTGAACTTTACTAACCTCTTTAAATAGGGCTGATACTTGGGGAAAAAAAAATAATAATAAGAAAGAATTATAAATGTAAATAACCAGTGAATGAGAAATACACAAGAATTTGAACTCTCTCTCTCTCAAGCCAAAATTTAGGATTATTGATGTTTTTAAAAACATATATATTAAATTTGTTTTTGTCAGAGGGAAATAAAATATTTTACTACTTTTATTCCATACAGTAATATAATAAAAGTTCTGCCTTCCATCATCTGCCGTACGGTGCCACATATTGAGGCTTATATAATTTTCTTTTTTTAGCAACTATATACAAAAAAAACCAAAAAAAAAACCTGGGTTTACTGGGTGCCCTCCTCTCCAGTCGGTCAGGATGCGGCGTCAGGCGCCGCAACCATGTGGCGCATCTCCTCGCCGCATGCTCTGTAGTTTCTGTGGAGGAGATATTGAGAGAATTGTTTTGAAGATATTGAGCACATTTCCTAGAATCACCATGCAGTAGAATGCAATTTTGCACCTAATAATACTACACATCATGGTACTGCAATGCATAATTTGGCGGTTGTCCATAAAAAGGAAGCTCAGTATAAGACATCATTATTTCTAAAATTCTTAGTTTATATTATGCATATTACCTAGTTATGGTACAGCGATTTCTACTGATGGGCTGTTGGATGGGTTACACAGCTCAGATCTCTACTGACCAACTGAATCCACCCAGGGATGGGTCAAGGGCAAGACCATAACGGTCTCTATTAGGGGTCCTGCAACCAGGAAGTCATTATTTCCGTTGCATTTATGTATACACATACACAATGCTGATTGCTGAATGTGCATAATTAAGTTCATTGGAATGGATAAATACTGCTCTTTTTTTCTTAAAAGTATATATATTATCACTGAACTTCCACTCTAAAGCGGTATTATGCCTCATGGGGGATCACTAGAATAAAAAAAACAAGCCAAAAAAGTTTGGTAATGCTGGCATAAAACATTAACGTTTATTGCTAAATTGTATCAAAAACAATTCTAGGTTTTGTATCCAGGACTGTGCACATACACATTTTTGGAAATGGTGCACCCCCCATAAAAGCATTGTCAAATCCACAGTACCCATGTTTTTTTATTTTGTTTTTTTTGCATCATGTAGCTTTTTACACTGGGAAAATACAGATCTTAATAGTCTTGTATATAACATTTCCATAAACGTTGCATATGATTTCTTACTTCTCAAGCATGGCCCCCAAGGGACTGGGAGGCTGAGGGTGCTGGAGGGGCTGGAGAGGGTGTAGAGTTCTGGAGGGCTGGAGAGGGTGGAGGGCTGGAGAGGGTGGAGGCATGGAGAAGGTGGGGGGCCTGATTAGAAAAAAAAAAATGTTTTAATTTCAACAATCACCGTCCAATCCTGAGTAATATATTACATTTATAAGAAACATTTCCTAAAAGGCATGTCTAAAACATTTTCTTGGATAATTTTGGATGTTTGGACCAATTTTCGTACTTAAGCTCAAAAACGAGGACAAGAATACAGCCCAGAGTCGGGACAATAAATGGGATGATAAATGAGAAGACTGTGATCTGTCTATCAAGCCAAATTAATAGGATTTGTTTTGCATTTTTTTAACCAAAATTTTTATCATTGAAATAATAAAAATTCACTTAATTATGACTGATAATTTCACTATTATTGGCCTGACAATCAAGGTCAATAAAAAGTAAAAAAGTGTTAGGATGCACTTACGTGTCTGCTGGTGCCGGTGCCTCCACTTCGGGCGGTGGACTGCCCGGTTGGGGCATGGAATCCTCGGATGGGCCACTGTAGAGCCCGAGTGGGCTATGGCCTGCCGGGGAGGGCATGACTTGCCCGGTGGGGGCAATGGAGAGCCCGGGGGGCTAGTTGGTGGTAGTGCAAGAAAAAAAAGGAAATTATTTTAACTCTCACTTTCTTAAATGTTCTATACATTTACTAATAATTTCGGAGAATTTGTCAAAAATTATGCAAACAGTTGGATAAAGGGCTTGGACATATTGATTTTTTTTTGTTAATATTTATTTTTTTTTTATTCGAAAATTGAAAAACGTGTTAAAAAGCACACAATAGTGTGGCCAATTAATTTGATCCTCCAATTTTTGCACAATTATGCTATCGTACTGGCACGCGCACGCAAACACATGAGCGCAACCCCGGAAACACGCCTTGTATGTCTTGTTTCTGGAGTGCTCGACTCGTGTTCGCTGTATGTTGCCTTGGACAATGAAGATTTAGAAAAAAAAATGTTTTTCATAGGCTTCACTTCCATTCTTCCTCGCCGGGGACGGTGGTGGGGGTGGGGTATCCGAGGACATTCCCCTGCCAAATTAAAATAAAAAAATACATAATGAATGATATATCTAAAGGATATAATTTAATTATATACTTTTGAAATCTGCTTGAAAATACAGATTAAATAGCAATAGTTTAGTTTCTTTAAAGTCAATCATATTTCATGCAATGATTTCCTACCTTATCTGGTCTAAGTCTTCTATTTTTAATTTTGTGTATTGTAGACATGGAAAGGGAAAGTTGGTTGGGTGTAGGGGCTCATCAAGTAGCTGTGTGTACTGTATCTGTATAGATTTTGTGGGTACACAACATTTTTAATTTTGGAGTGTAAAATCAACATTTTATTTTTGATTTACTTTCCCTTCAAATAGGACTGGCCATGTAAACTAAAAGTGGGCCAGTAAAGTGTGTTTAACTGTGTCTATGTGGGTGGGTATCAGTGTTTATTTATAAGATTAATAAGAAACATTTTTATGATCGATGTCCATTTTTACTTACTAGCCTTTAAATAAGGCTTGCCATGGAAAACTGGAAGGGTGGGCCACCAGTGTGTTTACCTGTGTCTATGTTGTGGGATCATTTTGAATTTATATGTGTTATGTTAAATAAAGTCCCACTTTTCAGTGATTTATTTTTGACTTACTTCCCTTTAAAGAGGTCTGATATTGAATAATATAAAAGAATATACATGTAATAATAACCAGTGAATGAGAATACAAAGAACTTGGCATCTCTCTCTCTCTCAACAAATTTAAGATTTTGAATGTTTAAAAACATATATATAAAATTGTTTTTGTCAGAAGTGAATTAAAATATTTTCACTACTTATTACATACAGTAATATAATACAAAGTATACTTTGCTTCCATCTATCTGCCGTACGGCTGCCACATATTGAGGCCTCGCCTCTTGAGAGTAAGAGTCTCTGGAGTGTAGAGACAGTGGTTCTGGTAGCCAAAGCGGCGCAGGCTCCTCGCTGCAGCCCTCCATGATCCTGCGCTTTTTTCGCTGCACACCGATACGTTCCAGGGGGAAGTCATCATCCCCCTGGACAGGATTACCTCATGGCATACAGCTGCCTACAGAGATGCCATTTTGCAGGAAGGAAGTTCCGTTCCTCGTTTTACGAAAATCCTCGTGTTTACAGAAATCCTCGTTTTTACGAAATCCTCATTTTTTAACGGAAATCCTCGTTTTTCGGGGATCCGCGGGTTTACTGGAAATCCTCGTAAGACGGAAATCCTCGTATTTTCGAGAAAATACCGTTTTTTGTAAAATCACGCTGGTGGGAACTGTAAATTTTTAGGTTTGTAGGCATTGATACGTGTTTCGAAGGCCATTACCCCGGTCCCCTGAGTGATTAAGTGGTACGTTACCAAGGGCTATTTAGACTACTATAATGCGGATTTTGCCGAACTTTCATTTAATACGTTTGAACGGGTCCGCTCCGCGGATTTTTCCTAATTTAACGGATTTTTTTCGAAATCCGCGGATCCTCGTCGCGGACCGATTTTTCAAGTTTCGGACATCCTCTAGCAGGACATCCTTTCCTCTTATGGCAAAGCTCTAGCACCTATATTTATATAATTCTATATTACTGACGTTCTATGTATTTATCCCCTTGTTACTTTCTTGTATTTTGTAACTGTTCAGCACGGCGTCCCCCCAGTTGGCGGTATATAATAAGCGATACATACATACAACTTCTCCTTATAGCAAAACAATATCTTCTGGGGCTCTAGCAGTTGCTGCCTGGCACTGCTTGGCTAAACTTTAAGTTTGTTATCCACCAAAACTCCAGGATCCTTTCCAACAGGATTCACTTAACACAGAGCCATTTAGATAGTTTAAGCAAGCCCAAGGATTTTAAAGTCGAACATGCATTTACCTACTTTACACATTGAATTCTCTGCAACTTGCAACAGCCCAATGTGACAATCTATCTAGATCCCCTTGCAAGGGGGGGCATGGCACTCCTCTAAAGTTTTTAATGTCGAACAACGTTTTTGTGGTCAATCAGCAAACACAGAAACCGTGCTGACAAACCCACAATTCCAAATCATTATACACAGATTAAATAGAAGTGCCCAACACAGACTCCTGTGGCACCCCCCTGCATTTAGTTTCTAGCTTATACATTAGTCGCCTATGGTGTGACGTATCAAAACCTTAGCAAAATCCAATTATACATTTATACTATCTATATCATATATTATATATTTTGTAAATATCCTCCGAGCCTGCACAGCCTGCCTTATTCAAGAAACAATTGTGAAATTTGGGTGCTGGCAGCCCATTCAGGACCTCCCGTGGCAAAAGTGATAGTTTCACCCCTTGGGTCTGGTCCCTAAAAGTGAAATTTTGTTTTAAAATCCCATTCTCTTATCCCCTGGAGTTCAGTAATGATGAAATTGACAACTAGATTACACATTTATCTATACCTCTTTTATGAAGCATCCATTTAGTGATGGCAAACAGGCCAGGCATCTGACCTCTAGCAGTCCTTTTCGGCTTTAAAACAGTTTCCCCAATTCTGAGAATATGCCAAGGGCCTGCTATTTCGGCTGTAGTTTTTATGTTGGTCAGGGTGCTGCCTATGGTCTGTTTCATCTTGTGCTATATTTTTAACTTTTCAGCAACTTTTAGAATGGTGGTAATAAAGCGGGACACAGGGTTAAGGAAGCTATCCCTTATCGAGACATTTACCTTTTTGGTCGGCCCATCAGATCCTATTTCCAATCTGTGCAGGCTTTTGTTAAAAGCTATGTTTCGGTTGTCATGTCTTACCTCCCATTCTTCATTTAATGTAAAATCAGACAGAAACTATCCACCACTAGCTTTCTATCTACCTTTCTATAACAGTGATTGCTTCTATCTACCTTTCTATGATAGTGATTGCTTCTATCTACCTTTCTATAATA
>JAACNH010003287.1:0-30188 GCA_019447015.1 Hymenochirus boettgeri | reverse complement strand
GTCCCAGACCCAGATGCAGGTATCAATGTAAAAGCAGCTGGAAGAATAAAATGCAAGTCCCCGCCTGATGTCACCATTACAACCGCTGGGAACCGTACCGACACATCACCGCTTAGATGGCCAAATATGTCCAATTAAATTACAGCACGTTGGGAATAAAGCACATCTAAATTTGTTGTGTTGACATCGGAACAACATAGTGGTAATTCACGCTGGTCCTATAATACGGTTGTAAGATGTGCTACAATTGTAAGCGTTAACCTTATATGTGACTTCAAAATAAAAAGAATGTGTTCCTGGGTTCTGATTTGACAATGTGTAAAAATGCCTTCTGTTCATGGCTATAAAGTGGAGGTGTTTATGTGTAAGTGCCAGTTAGCCCTAGGTCATGTATAAATAACAGTAAGTCACAAGGAACAGACAAAGTACATGTCTGTTATCATATACAAGTCCAATTAACAACTTCATTTAGATGAGTAGTCATAGTCCCGTTCAATTGTCCCTGTTCATTAAATTCAATAGTAATATGGAAAACACCCCAATTTGAAAGGCACATTAATACAGGAGTGTTTTAGAAAATCGTGACACAAGAGCTATTGTCCATAAACCTATCCTTGGAATGCTGTAAATCCTGTAGTCATAATGAATGACTAGACATAATGAATGCTATTGGGTTATTTTTGGGTTACAGATCAGATTCTTGGTAGACATGTTGGTTTTCTGAGCAGATGGTACACTCACACCACAGCAATGGTCAAAGACTTCTTGGAACTATCCTGACACGATAGAGGGTAATGGTAGATACAGTTCAGTGGTTGGCTCTCTTCCAAATAGTATTTCATATGGAGACATTTTTTTGTGGCCCCCTAGGGTGGTGCATGTGAGAATCAACACTACTGGTAACCATTCCACCCAATCTTTACCTGTCATCTCTTAATTTAGCCAGTTTGTTTTTTATTAACACCATTCAACTTTCTACTTTACCACTGCTTTGAGGATGTTAGGGGGTATGCAATGCTTGAGTCACACCTAGCATGTCATCTAAAATTTCTCCTAATACCTCCCCTGTGAAGTGTGTACCATGATCTGATTCTATAACCTCAGGAATCGAGTATCGACATACCATTCTCTTAACAATTTCTTTGCTGTCGCTTTCGCTGTGCCTTTAGTAACCGGCCAAGCTCAGGCCATCCTGAGAACATGTCACACATCCAAAACAATTCAATGTTTGAATATAATCAATCTGGAGTTTCTGAAAGGGATACTCTGACTTTGGAGAATGTCTAGTTGGACCTTGATTACCTGACCAGGATTATGACTTAACAGATCAAACAAGAAGAAACAAAACTTCACACAGCAAATGCTGGAAACCCTGGGGGCTATCCAATTTCTCTGAACTATAGCAGCCATTGCATTTTTGCCTGCATGTGTGGGCCCGTGAGTCATCTGACCATCATAGGATAGAGGACTTTAGGTAAACAGTAGACTAGGCCATTTTTCCATATATTGTCATCCTCCAATTTTGCACTGAGTTCTGCCCATTTGGCCTTCTCTTAAAGCCGGGGCCCGCTCCTGCATGTTTAGCAAGGACTTGCATGTCCACTGACCCCTTGCTTGGCTCATTTCATGGCTCCTTGGCCAGCATTATTGGGAGGAGAGCTGCTTCCTTGGCCTTTTTGTCTGCTAGATTACCTTACCTTGTGCCTCCCGACTCTTATCCTTAGTATGGGCCTGCACTTTAACAATGGCTACTTCAGCAGGGTGTGGATAGCATATAAAAAGATCATTTACTAGCCTAGCATTTCTGATTGGCTTACCCGTTGACGTCATAAAATTTCTGGCCTTCCAAATGGTGCAGTAGTCATGTGCTATGCCAAACGCATACCGGCTATCTGTCCAAATAGTAGCACGTTTCCCATCCGCCAGAGACAAGCAGCTATCAGAGCTTTCAATTCTGCTTCTGAGCTGACATCTGTGGGGAAGACTTTCTTGCACCAAACATTAGTGTTAGTTTACTACAGCAAATCCAGTATGATACTTTCCATCATCTGTGCAGTACCTAGACCCATCCACAAACATTTCTAATCAGGATTCAGTCGGCGGTAATCTAACAACATTTTCAAATCCTTTTGTCTCCATTTGAATCATATCAAAACAGTTATGGTTATCTGGCACCTCTTGAGACAGTTCAGACCTTGGCAAAAGTGTGGCAGGTTTCAAAACAGAACACCTTTTTATTGTCAAATTTGTAGGTGTGAGTAATGCCACCTTATATTTAGTAAGTCTAGCTGATGATAAATGTTTAGTTTGTACCCTATGCAAGATTTCTGTTACACTGTGTGGCACAACAGCACTAATCACGGCCTAGCACAATATCTGCAACTTTGTTTTAAGAGCAATGACACAAGCTGCTACTGCTCTCACACAAGTAGGGGACCCCCTAATGACACTGTCCAATTGACATGAATAGTAACCAATAGGTGGTGATTTCACTATGCTGTTGACAACACAAACACCTGTAGCATTCATCATTTTCATGACAAACAAGCTGGAATGGCATTTTGTAGTTTGGTAAAGCCAATGCTGGGGCAGACAATATGGCCTCCTTTAACACTTTAAAGGATTGCTCATGTATGGATTCCACCTCAAATGGCCTCCTAGTTGTTATCTCATACAATGGAGCCATCAGCTCTGATCATTTGGGATCCATTCTCGGCAATAACTCACCAGACCTAGAATGCTCTCATTTTCTCTCATTTTGTAGGCATTTTGTAATTCTGTATAGTTTCTAATCTAGCGTTTGTGAGATGCTTTTGCCCTTTTGAAATGCAGTATCCCAAAAATACCACCTTCTCCTTACAGTACTGTAATTTTTCCTTACTGGCTTTATTACCTGTCTCAGCCAGATAGCATAGAAGACTTACCGTTTTCTTTTCTTTACAAATTTCCTTTTCCACGCAACACACAATCAATCATCCACATATTGGAGTAGAACTGTACCTCACACTTCAGCTGTCCAACCTTCAAGCTTTCATGTAAAACCTGATTGTATATTGCAGTAGAATTTGTAGCACCTTGTGCCAATCTCGTCCAACACCTCTGCACACCTTCAATGTAAATGCGAAATACTTGTAACTGTCGGATGTAATGGTACAGAATAAGAAGCATTCGCCAAATCCACAACCGAAAACCATTGAGCATTTGGGGGTACCTGATTCAAAAGAGTACGAAGGTTTGGTACAATAGGAGCTTCATTTTCAATGATCTTTTTATAGCCCTTAAATCATGTACCATCCTGTACACAGGCTTTTTAACCTTTTTCAACCTTCTTTTGAATTGGAAATAGGGGACAATTAGCCGGTGATCTCATTTTTACTAACCCCCTATCTTTTCATATTCTTCGATTTGTTCTTTAATACCTTGTATTGCTGTGCACTCAATGGATATTGTGGTAACCTTGGTATTGCCTTCCTGTTTTGATTTTAATTTCCACAGGAGAAGTGTTCACAGTACCCACATCATACCTCCTCTTTGCCCACAATGTTTCAGGAATTTCTTCAAATTCCTGGGCCATGTGCCACATTAATACTTGATCCTTTCTCAATACCATAACAGCCGCTATCGCATTGAGAGCCGAATCAGACAGTGGGCTGGTAACTTTCACTCCATCCTCTGTAAATTCAATACATGCTTTGTATCTGTGATAAAATGTCAGCACCCAATAGATTTGTTGGCACAGTATCAGATACCAACACAGATGTTATTAACTCCAACTGGTTTCCCACTCTGATTGTAAGAGGTTTTGTTTCTTTTATTTAACCTTTGTACCATTCAAACAAACCTACACCCAGAACTTCCTTGTCATTTAGCATTCTTTAGGGATGTCTTTAGATCTTAATACACTTTTTGTGCCGCCTCTGTATCCACAAGACACTCAACATTAGCAATGGAGCTTCTTGTAACCATAATTTGATAACAGCCTCAGCACTTTTGTGAGAAGTGATGGTTTGCCCATTGTAAGTGGATACAGGTTGATTCCCAGTTTGTGTTCGCTGTATTAACCAAAGGTTGAGTAATAGGACACAATCGTGCAACATGTCCTATTTGATTACATCTGTAACACAACATCTGAGAATAATCCCTTTGAATCCTCCTGAAATTTCTGGGATGGAAGGGTTTCTTGTGATTTTTTACCTTTATTCTGTTGCTCTTGATTGGGACTCCCTTCCTGAATATTTTTCTGAACAACCTTTTGCATGGAGCAATTTCCCTGGAAATTAAACCTATTATCTAATGTTCACAGATTAATAGTAAAACCTTTTTCTGGTAAGCCTAGCTTCTGGTCTACTAGTAATCAAAGGAGTGTAATATTCTGTCAGGAGTCCCTTAAGGAAAAATTTCATAAATAGGTTCTCGATCCTTTCCTTCATTCGGGTCACATCCTGCCTGGAGATAATCTTCTTTTCAACCTGTATAAAAGTGGTAGACTCCTCCCCTTTTTCCTGTTGCATGCCAGTTAAAGATGCCCATGTATTTTACTCTTTCCCGGTAACCATGATTGCTTAAGTACCTTAATTAAGAACTCACCACTTTCCTGTGTTTTCCTGTCCTCCTTGGAGAGGCTAACCCTTAATTTCTTGTTTAATCTGTGTTTATATTTCCTTCCCTTTACCACCTCCAAATCCCTTAGACAGTAAGTGTACCAAGTCATCATATGTAGCACTATACACAAACCTTGAATAGATTCCAGATCCGTGACAAATTTAACAGGATCCCTTTGTGGGAGTGCTACACTATTGATTAAAGACAATTGTTCTACTTGGGCCAGGACTTCTTCTTTAACCTGTTGAGTCCTTCTGGAAATGTGGTTACCCCTTGTTGACACTTTACTAAATCTGGATATAATCTCACTTGCCCCATGAATTAGTACCCGTACAATCACCTTACAATTGGAAGCATCCAAATAACTGGTTACCTGATAACATTGTTGACCTGTACCGTAAACATCCCTGCAAAAATGCAGTTATCCATGCTTCAGTTCGTGTGGACAGATAATACACCTTTGATAACAAACCTTTACTTTTGCTTTGTATGCTTCTCGTAACACTTAGTCTTTGCACTATTTGTTTACCCTTTTTTTTTGTTGACCTTACTATTGATATTTTTAATCTTCACTTAGCACTCTATGGATCTACTTGATACTCCTATTTTAATTCTTTTCTTACACTACATTGGTACATCTTCTTTAGAACTTTTAATGGTTTAAAACCTGTACTTGTTGCTGTCTCGGTAGTCGGTTTGTGTTTTAGTAATCTTTACTCATCCCTTTCGCAAAAAAATGTCTCTTTCAGTTTTATCTTGTCCTCGATACACTTGTCTTTACAGCTTTTCGTGGTGTTGACTAACTTTTCATTAACACTTGCTTGATAACACTCTATTACACTGTATTCCTCTTAATTACTGTGGCCCCAAAATTATCAGTCATTAAAATTCTTGCTTTTGGGTTAACGCATCGTATTCATCCTTCCATTTAGTATAAAAACCTTTAAGCTGAGGGTAATCTTTCTTTGCCTGATCTACTACATCTTTTAGTTTCGCTATTTTGATTTGCTCTGTGATATTCTCTCCTGATCTTGTAGTGTCCTATCATGCTCTTGTGGTGTGCTAACTTCCCCCTTTGATTGTTCTAAAGGCTGTATCTCCATTTCTTTCACTTTAATAGGCTGTATTTCTTCTACCTTTTCACTACTTCTTTCACTCCTGTCACTTTGGGTTTTTGTTAGTCTGAGCCATTACTCTTATTAATGAATTTGTATCTGCTGCTTCATATCATGTTCATCTGGATTATCATCTAAAATACTGCCGTCGGGCCAACTGACAGGTAGTCTCCCTGGTTTAGCATATCTATACTGTCCTGCGTAAAAACATTCAACAATTTGTGAAGGTTTTTTTTACTCTCTCCAACCATGTGAGAGCTTGTTCTAACAGTTTTTTCTTAGCCAACCATTCAGCATTGTTAGTTATCACAGACTGCCAGTAATTAGCATCTAACCTTCCAATTTTCTGCACTTTCAACTTCTTGTGAAGTGCCTTAAGTGGTTCAGTAGCCCAATTACCGTGAGTTTCTTCCATCCATTCAACTGCTGTTTCCCTGGGACCTTGGGTTCAGCAGACTCATTCTGAACCTTGGAATGTGAACCCTTGTTTCCCATTCCAGAGCCGTTCACTTAACGTACTCACAACACTTGTTCCTGGTGTACCGTATACCCCCACTTGTCCCTGGTGTACCGTATACCCCCACTGTCCCTGATATACCGTATACACCCACTTGTCCCTGGTGTACCGTATACCCCCACTTGAAAACAGATCAGTTGGAAACGCACACGCTACTCCTATTCCACTCTTAGACCCCTAACAAGAAGTATCCGTATTCATATGGGACAGATATACATATACCTCAGTAAATATATGTTGCAACTCTGATTAAATCAACTCAGTGTTGTTGAACTGGAAGACTCTGCAGACCTCCCTTTACCACACAGCAATGCTGATAGCAGAAATGCATAAACACCAGTCAATCATTAATCAAAATGCACCAGGTATTTCTAATCTGTAGCTACTGCTAAAAGCATATCATAATAAACAGATCAAACACATATTCTTAGTGACACAGTAGTAAACCTTTGAACGTTACCTCGGAACAGCACAAGAGATAAACTTAATTGTCTGTTCAAAAACTCACACCATACACATACAGAGATATATATCTATCAGACAGAGTCCAAATTACAGACAACCAAGTGAGCAAATCTATAAACCACAATTAACCTTGTACGTTATGTGTTTAGCAGCATAAAAAACATAAAGGTTAAAGACAAACAGAGCTAGTAATATATTAAGTAAAGTTTAGCAAAAAAATAGAAACAAACATGGAAATCCTAAATGTTAGGGTTCGTAACTGAAGCCTATGACTTATCTAAATGAGAAAATGCACTAATGCACATTAGCAAGTGAAAACTCCCCTTTGCTTACCTTTCACCCGTCTAAAAGGGGGGGCGGTTGCTCCGTAGCATTGACACAAAGCTGATCCAGAATTTTCACAAAATTCAGTCCTGTTGGGGAGCCATCTGAAGAGGTAAGAAATATACCATTAACCAGAGATTAGTTGTTAGGAGGATGGACATGACCTGGATGAATGAATATTACAGATATACCATGACCTGGATGAATGAATATTACAGATATACCATGACCTGGATGAATGAATATTACAGATATACCATGACCTGGATGAATGAGAACTTTCACAACCATAGTCCAAATATATATTTTTTATTACACAAAGTTATTTTTCTATAAAGGGTTAATTGTAAACTTCAGAATATAAACCCAGAAGGTATCAATCATAAAATAAATTGTTCTATTTTCAGTTTCCCTGTCATTTTTTGAAAAATCTCTTAATTTTCAGGAACCGTGTATCTTTGGCCTTTGTTCAGTAGATTTCGCAGACAGAATGTACCCATTCCATTCAGTTCCCATTTGTCTCTAGGTATGTTTGTGTATTAGATGCTCTGATTTATTATTTTATTTCCCCCAACTAGAGGTTTATGTCGGAATCACCAACAGAATTTATCAACTGCAAATCCAATTGGTTGAATTTCTATTTCTAACATTACATACCATAAAGGTCGCCATACATTAGGACAATTTTACTTACCCGACTAAGCAATCCTTCACCTTCTATAGGGAGTCTAGCGCGGCCGATGGAAATTTTCGGTCTTTCCCGAATGAGCGTTCGGCCGACCCGATCGTTCGGTGGCCGCGCGCTCGTTCAGGAAACGAAGGAACACACATTACAATAAAGCCCCTGTGTGTACCCAACTTAACTCTTTAACAATAAATTTAAACGGTTCGTTTATCTGTATCGTCTCTGGCAAACAAGGAGATCAATATTTAGACAGGCGTGAATTCCCAGCCACTTATCTGAAAAGAGCCGGTGGGGGTCAAACTTGCTTTTATTGGGTGACCCTGCCATCTATTGACTTTATCAGATGGTTGTCAGGTGCATGCTGTGAATAAATACATACGAAGAAGCTTTCTATCACCTGCAACCCTATTGGCGACAGGGATCTTAATGCTGCATATAGGAACATCTCCCTCCACCAAGTGAAAAATCCCCTATTCTACCCTGCTTACAGTTACATTGATGTGTTTATGGTATAGCCCAGGGATGTCAAATTTGCGACTCTTCTGAAAACTACAAATCCCAGCATACTGCAGCCAGGGAATAATTTTTAAACATCTGGATGGCCATAAGTTTGACATCCCTGGCCAAACATCACTGCAGAAAGTTTAATAATCAAATTAAGTTTTACATTTACCTTTTATTCCAACAAAGGGAGCGGTGGAAAGTCTGTTTCTGGGGCTAGTTTTACAAATCTATATAATAATGAGAGCAAGAAAAATACAGAATATGATGAATTAAATTTATTGTCTAGCGTAAAGAACATCAATAATATCTAGAACCCGAGATAAAATGGAAATAAATATAAGATAAAACACGTGTTGTGAAAATATCCTAAGCTGGTCAGCTCATATAATTAAAATACAAACAGGGTTATTCAATAAAAGTTCTTATCGTTAAAAATGTGCTAATTTTCCCCCAACGAATCAGATGTAAGCTTTCAAATGTTCATAATGTCTGATTGGTTGGGGCAAAATTAGCACAATTTTTAACGATAAGAACTTTTATTGAATCTCCCTGATAATTAATTCCAACCAATCATGAACTAATAAATGTAATGACTAATAATCCCCATCAAGTAAATAATAATATAAATTGATCTATGATATCCAAATTAATTAAACATAAATACCATAATAAATACCCATTTATTAAATGTGCAAATGATATTTCCCCTGCGAATATCTAATTTACAAAAAAGTTCAACCAAGTGAGTGCAATATAATGATGATTGGTGTACACATAAATAATCAATCAAAAATCCACGATATTGGTATAATAACATCCAGACAAAAGCATCCAGATAAAATCACTTATTAAAGGACAACTCCGCCCTCATAATAACATCTTTTAGAAAGAACGGCCTCTTTAAAATATGTTGATATATCATAGTTTGTCCTATGAATTCATTACTGTATGTCTGCTAGGCTTCTGGATGCCTCATGGAAACTGAGCAATTTAGAAATCTGTACTGAGCCTGGGCATGCTCAGAAGAGGCAGATAGGGGATTAACGTTCAGTCATTGGCTGTGATGTCAACTGTCAAATCCATAACTGACAGTTACTAACTGGAAGAACCAGGAAGCAGAAACAGGGGAAACAGGACATTGTGCAGGATTTCAGGTTAGACTTATATATTTCACATTTCAAACTATTACCGTTTAGGGTTTTGGGGGGTGATTTACCTGTATGTAAGTTTTCATTTTAGGTCTGGACTTGCCCTTTAAGCACATGATAATTTTAGTGGCTGGAAGGTGGAAGCGTATTAACGGAATAACTGCTATAATTTGGCAATATGCATCAAATGTTTAGCTGGTACAAGAGGGCCTTGATGGGCGCCCTATGATAGGACTGACCTATCAAACAACGGAGGACAAGTAGATTAAGGGCATTCCACGTGTAGTCTCCCTACTATCAGCTAAGTGCTTGTATCAGCTAAACATTTGATGCATATTGCCAAATTATAGCAGTTATTCCGTTAATACATTCAAGGCTAGAATTCACACAATAACACTAAGCCTTGTACTTTATAATAAACTGACAATAAATGACCTTAGGTCGCTATTTAGTTATTTATTGTCCTTACTTTTTAGTTCACTGTATATTTGGGATTTCACTGTAATCGTTCACTAAGTGCCATCGAGATCTGCAAACCTACTTTAACATTGTTCGTTCTCCTACTTTCTCTAGGATAAACATAAATAATATATTGTATATGGGGATGAAAAACCCCCCTAGGAAAAAAACAACGTCAAAAATCTTTCAAATTGCAACCAGCCACAGAGATAATGAGCCCAAGATAATCAGGCCTCATTACGCCACCCGCAGAACCAGCCATTCCTTTAATCTCGCACAGCAAAGCTCTCTGGGACCTCGCTCACTAAATGGAAAAGATGCTCTTCTCCTTGTAATAGGGGTTGAAAAGCAGTGACAATAAATGGAGACAGAAGATCTGATACAAATAGTTGGACAACAAAGAAAGTTCCCCATACACTAGTGTTATATTAGACAGTGGCTGTATAGCTGTGGCTGTGGAAGTTCAAGGGGTGGACATATATTGTATGTAAAAAAGTGGTATTGTCTCATTACAGTCATAACTTGCCCTTCGAGAGCTTTCTCTGTGTATAAACAAATGCTCACAAAACACGCACAAAAACTAAACATTTTCAGATTTTCAATTGTTTCGGGGAAAAGCTGAAAAGTTTGCATTTCGGTAACATTTGAATACAGAATTTACCAATTCATTAACCCTTTGAATACAGCAATCGATTTCCATAACACTCGAATTCAGAATCTTCAATCATGGTAACCCACGAATATGCAAGTGGTTTTTGGTAACCCTCGAATTCACGATATCGGTAACCTTCGAATCTGGAATTTGGTAATTCGAAAATATAATGCGGAAGCTCGTAAACGAAAATTGTGAAGCAAGTTTTAAAGGGAATGTTCACCCCCAAAAATAAAATTTAACCCCATGCTGGCCCCACTGTGTAGTGTTAAAAAATCCTTACCTTACTCCTCTGCTCCAAATGGTTCAACCGCAGTGCCTGTCTAGAGTAGGAAGAGTAGGAGCCTTCCTGTGTGAAAAGGTTTCTGCCTCTTCTCTGTCCTCCGGAAGGTACTCAAGCATGGTATACGTATTCCCAAGACCATTTCCCAGGTCCCTGAGCCATTTACACTAAGTTACTTATGCCTTGCATGCCTTAAATTAGATCGGAAATTTCATATCTTTTTGCTCCCATTGAATTTCATATCTTTTTGCTCCCTATGGGTTCATTTTCAATTTTCTAAAATTTTTTAGGAATTTTCTACTAATCAGTAGAAATTACTGTAAATAACATTTCACAGCTGTTGGCCATGTGTCAATGTTTCTGTGTACATATGGACTGCTACTTTCAACACAACCTAACAAGCATTCATTAACATACAATCCTCAGTACCTGCCACCTCAAATTCCCTGGTTAAGTGGATGAGACTATAGATGAGGTTTTTTTTGTTTGCCTTTGTTTAGATCAGCTCTTAAGGTTCGTACACACGTGCGATTGCGGGTCCTGACCCGCGGCCGATTTTGGACGATAATTGGCCCATGTATGAGCCCTTTATCGGCCAAAACGGCCGGTTGGTCAGGCAACGATCCCCGACCGAACGGCCATACACAGGCCAATTATCGGCCGAAACGAACGTTCGTACACATCGCAGGTGTGTACGCCACCTTGACAACTTATATAAAAATCCCTCTCTATGCATCTTGTAAAGCTTCATTTAATATTGATGACATTTCCTTTACACAATTAAAATTGGTAAAATAAACATTTGTTCAGTCCAAGCGCCGAGAGATCTCTAGAAGCATTCAGGGTTTGTACAGCGAGGTTTCTGTTCAAGGGAATGCTAAACACCTGAGCAATGTAAAAGATAAAAGTCAGACAGGCTACATTGTTTTTATTTGGCAGCTGAAATAAATTTAACATAGAAAAGAAACAGAGGTCAGAAAAGCTTGTTTAGTGAAATTACTTGTTTTGCAGAGCATTTTGTTTCCAACCAGACAAAAACATTGTGCGATCATTCTCAACATCTACCTGCCTGCAGATTTTATTCTTTACCTCCATCGCTGGATTTGAAGGTCGGGTTAAAAATGGCCGCTCACAGGCTTACTAATACTTTCCTACTTCTTCACTATGGGGGGCAAACAAGTGTTATCTGGACACAAACTAGAAGGACTTTCTATGTTACTACAGCCAATGGTCTCCTACATAACTATGACCCACACCGTATTGCCATTTGTATGGTTATCTGAACATACAACATGACATAACATGACATAAATAGTGAGGGGCTAAGGGCAACATAGTCACACCGTAGTGGAGGTTGATTAAAGACATAAGTCTGCCTACATTAACCATTGTGTACCCTACCCATGATGCCTGTCTAACAGTTGATCCAGAGGAAGGCAAAAGATATAACGGGGGTAAAATTTCTTCCTAAGGGCTAGGTCCCTAGGAATGCATTGCTATCAGGTAGTTTCCACTATGCGCACTGTTTTTTTTTATACAGTATTTTGAGAACGGCACTGTATATTCCAAATGAGGCCTTACCAGTGCCTTGTAAAGAGGGAGAATAACAATTTACTCCCTTGAATCTATTCCCCTCTTTATACAAGACAATATCTTGCTAGCTCTGGTGGTTGCTGGCTGGCAGGGTTTGCTACAGCTAGGTCTGTTATCTACTATTTTTTTCCCCAAAACATTAATTTATAGTATTTGCTGCCTATTTTGACAATCTGTCTAGACCTGGTTGCAGCAATTACAGATCTACAGTTAAAATTGTCTCATAGCACAGCTTGCTTCAATTCCCCCTTCTAAATCATTAATGAACAGATTAAATACAAGTGGCCCCTATACAGAACCGAGTGGCACTACTTGTCCATGCAGTGGTGTAACTAGGAATCACTGGGCCCCCCAGCAAAACTATTATGGGACCCCTAACCGTGCTTCATCCACAGTGGTTTTCTGGGAGGAGGGTATATCTGTCATAATAAAAATATGAAGATGGGGGCCCCCTTGCGGTTGCTCACCCTGTGTCTATGTACAAATGTGTTTTTCAAGGCCAACAGATAAAACTGAACTTCACTCTCTATGGAATCATGAATGTGTAAATTCTGTCCCCACAGTGGTGATGGAACATGTGACTACATATTTTGTTTTAGAAATAGGGGGCCGTTTGTTTGCACTACGCAATTTGGGTTTAGGAAGTAGGCTTGTTTTTGGTCTTCAGTGGAAATGGTCTTGGCACTCCACGGCATGCTGGGAGTTGTAGTTTCCAAACATCTGGAGTGTCAAGGTTGGACTTCATTGATGTAAGTCTTAAAGGGAATATTCACCCTTAAAACAAAAAAAAACTGGTCAATTGTCAGTTACCTGCCCCCAACCTTAACTAATATAGTTTGCACATTATTACCTGCATAACTAACCAAATATAAGTTTTATGGCATTCCCTTATTTCTAGCTAAAGTTTCTGCCAGTATTCCACAGTCTTTCTATTCTGTGAAGCCCTGCTGTTGTGAATAAGAAGCTGTCAGGTTCTTCTGAAAGATGATGTTGCCTCTAGTGACACTTTATCTGCCCAGAGATATGAGAGACAGAACACTGTGCAGTGGCGGAGTTGAATATATTGCTTTATCACAAAGACAAACATATATCTAAAAGCTCGGAGTTCTATTTTACCCTCTATCATTCTTTTTTAATGGGACAGTGCAGGAAATCTCCCTATACGTGTACATAATGCATGGAGCATCTATCATTGTGCATTTCTCATATCAACGCTACAACGCTAATTCCCTGGATATGAGAGAACAATCACGTATTTAAACTGTCAGGGAAATATTGCACATTTAACGCACCAGCCATGTTCATAAAGGGATAAACACGCACTCAACAACTTTTAGTTTCAGATATATAGGGGGAGATGCAATATATTTCGCTATCGCAACCTACATGCACTCGTTTCTGCAATGTTTTAATCACTTTGTGACCGTTAATGCATTGCGAAAACGCTAGCGGTAAGTTGCGACCTTTTGCGCGTATTTTAAAGACACCATTGACGAGGCGTTAATTGTCGCACAAAAAAGTAGCGCAAAAAGGCGCAAAATTTATTGCAGCGCTGTGCGCTATGCAAAGAAAAGAAATTGTGACATGGCGCAGGCAGTGCAAAACCTTCGCTAACACGTTAGTACATGGGCTAGCGTGACTTTAGAGCTTATTTTCTTGTTAGCGCGGGATATCGCATCTCCCTGATAGTGTTTACATTATTACTAAATCCAAAACTATTCATAAAATATATAACATTACTCTTCTGCATGTCTTGGCCTCTTGTGCTTCAGAGGGGCACAAGTCTGCGTCCCGCCCTTCTTACGGCATTGGGCACACAGGAGAAGGTGAGCTGTGCATGTCCAGTTCAAGAATATAGGCTGGGAGACAGAGGACATAACTTTATCTCACAAAAGAAATTAACCAAAATGTCACCCCCCCAAACCCCAATAGCCACAAGCTCTTAAATGATCTTTAAGCCAGTGTTAACCTTCGCTTCTTATGAGCTCACACATCCATGTGGAGGCAGCCCAGACAGCAGCAGTCGGTTATTTGCATTAATATCAGCCATCATGGCCATGATTGACGGCTGCTACCTGGAAGACGGAGGACTACAGAAGAGGGTGGTGGACATTACGTTCTTTCTTAAAGGACATGTCCATCCTCAAATTGATATTTTATGTTAATCAACTCCCCAAACCCCTTTTCTGTTATACCTTTACCTATTTCACAGATGCTCAAGAAAAGAATTTTTACAACCTTATCCCTCACTGACGCTTTCCCTTCTGTGCTGACGTCACTAACACATCAAATAAGATAGGGAGAGAACCGGCTTCAAAACTCCCCTCTAAGCGATATGCAAATAAGGAACAAAGACTTTATTTTTTCCATGTTTCCATGGAAGCTCTATGGAAAGCTATATCTTTAAAAAGACTTCTACGGCAAGTATTGTCCGTCGGTCAAAGCCATTGCTGTGTGTGTTTGTAACCAGCTCATGTCCAGCTAGCTAAAATAGCAGAGCAGGCAGAACTTGCCAGCAAGGAATTGGTTTGTGTATGTCCTTTTTAGGAGTGTCTCTGGTATGGGTTAGTTTAACCGGCTAGCCAATCATAGACACGGCTGCTGGTCCCGACCCTCTCTGCTGTTTCTGGCTATCAAAGGTCTGTAAGTAACTAAATCGGCGGTTAGGATGGGATGGGGTGGACTGCACATAGTAATAAATTTAATTTAGGGGTGGAGATACCCTTTACACAACATTAAAGGGGAACTGTGGTCTCCAAAGAAGTTGAGTTTAAACGAAAGGCCAATTTGCTGCCTTTAAAACGAGCCATCAACCACCTCTCCCTGTGCTCCACAGCCCAAGATATACAGAAATGACTGACCAGAAAGTTAATGGGTGGGAGGCTGACTTGTGGCATTCCTAAGGCTTCTCCTGCACAGTGCCGCCGGATAGCACAGCCTCAGACTCCCTCAGTGTGAGGGAGACAGGAAGTCCCTCCTCCTCTCTGCTGTGTGAAGTCCTGACAGAGAAGGTAAGGGAATCTTTTTCACTGTGTGAAAACAGCCTGAAAAGGCTGATTCCATAGAGTTTTCTGTAGGGGGGGTGTTTCTGAGTAACCCACGGCACTCGTGAGTGGGCGTGGCTTAGGCACCTGTGAGTGGGTGGGGCCACGGTACCTGCAAGTGGCGGTGCCACATGGGGCTGTAAGATTATGGGCCATGGGGGGCCTGCAACTGGAGGGACCATGGGGTCCATGAGTGGCAGGGACTAGAGGGGCTGCAAAGGGGAGGAGGAGACACAGGACAAATTGACTGACAGTTTCAGAGCAGGAAGCAGGAAGTGCAGGGAACCTGGTGATGCAAAATAAACAATGGAAATAAATTGCAAAAATTCTCAGGGGAGCAATTCCTATCAATTTACCTTAATTTACCTAAAGTCATTTTTGGACCACAGTTCCCCTTTAAGTCTAACATTGCCAGGCGACGTGTTTTTTTACAGGTGTCCCTACCTAATTCACTGATCTGGCATCCCTGCGCCCGACCCAAATAGCTTACAATATAAGTACCCTATAGTACACAGCCATCAGTCGTTATGATAGTGGGCACCCATTGCAAGTCCTCAATACTAACAAGTATAACTGGTATTTGGTGAGACCTGTTATACCCCTAACCTACTAGTTTTGATATTTACTTTTATATCCTGGGGCTGTTCGTGTTTAAAAGTGATGTTAGCTCTGTAATATCTGGGAAGGAACATTCATAGTTTATTGGATTCTTTTTAAGTATAATTGGCTTGGAAGCAATTGGTGTCACTTCCATTTATTTAGAGCAGACGACACACTTGTAAGATTCCGAGGCAAAAGAAAAGCTTTGATCTATTTAGCAAGAGGAAATAGATGGAAACACACATATCTCATTATTCTAACATTCAGACTTGCCCTTGGAAAGATCAAATTGTGCTACTCCAGCAAGTCAATAACAAGTAGAACGAAAAACTGAGATGAGACTAATCACAAAGTGTAATTGCTTCAGGGGGAGGAAAATCAGGTGGATAATTATGGGATGGATGCATTTTTAAAGGGAAAATTCACCCTAAAACAATTTTATTTCTTATTTTGCAACATGGCTAGTTTACTTTTTCTAAAATTCCTTTTCAAAGTAAGAGCGGAACAAGGTAAGATTATTAAAAGGAATACAAAGATGCCACCTTAGATCATTTGTATTGAGGGACGTCGCGAGAGTTGAATTCTTGGATTTCTTTTCTCTGTTAGAGGAATCAGATCAATAAAAATCTGCAGTACTTAATTTTAGCACTAGAAGGAGCATTTGTATTGTAAATACCAGGAACTTTAGCTAGGACCTTTGCAAAATAAGTGAGACTTGGAGTAAGCTCAGTTTTTGGTGGAGACCAGCCACATGGGACTAAGTTGTAATTAATATGAATTCCCTTGGCTATTATCTGGACCAGTGTATAGTTAATTGAGAATAAGCTGTGATGTTGACTGATGGTACAGTTTGCCTTGGGACAATGGTGAATCTGGGGCCTATATTGAGTTAAGTTACATTGCCATCTCTTCCCCTTTAAACCAAACAAATTGTATATGTAATTTACATTGTGCATGGCTAAGCACCAGTTCAGTAAATGCATACTGTATGGCCACCTGGGTTGCCAGATACGGACACAATGAATGTAACTAGAAAGGGAGAGTTTAGGTATACATTTTGGAAGGGAATGTGTGTAAAAAAACCTTTTTTGATGATTGGTCAAGAAAATGTTTTTTTTTTTTACTATAGTTACCCTTCACGTATGGCTGCCATGGGAATGGAAGGGGTAGGTCAGTAGGTGTGTGCCTGTGTCAGGTTAGGGGGTAATGAAGAACGTCTGCCACTGTTCCAATTCCCAACATGGCAGCAGGCTGCGTCTTACCTGACACACACCCTAACCACTCATGCAGCCACTACTGGCCTGCTACTCAGCTCCACCCTCTCCTGGCTAATTGGACCAATCAGAATACACTGGAAAGAGGAAGGCTACAGAGCTCTGGAAAAGCCAGAAACCCAATGAATTATTGATTATTATTTCAGTAATGCTATTTTTCTCAAGTAGCCATTATCTACTAATTAGAGCAATAAACACACTGGGGGGGGGGGAATTGTCATAAATATTGCTGTATAGATAACGGTGAACTTAGCAGCGTACATTATTTTGCCTAATGTACGATCATTTATATCAGTGGTGCCCAACTCAAGGCCCTTCCAGAGCCTAGCTAACATTTGGGCACCCCTGCTTTACAATGTCGGGTGATCGCATCAAGTACACTGACATCCCACCATTTCTGATACATCTGCATACCAATAAGATAAGAGATCCTATCAAGGATGTGTGCTCTGGTCTCTCTCCGCTCCTCTATGATGTTTCTGTCACTCCCCCCCTTTAAATTCCCCCTCCGTGCTCTAATAAATAAACTGATTTTAGGGAGCTGGAAATAATATCAGGGGGGCACTATCTATGTACTCTTTCACAGTTAAAGGGGAGCTGAATCAAAAGGCAAAGTGTATGGTACATCGTTCTGCAGCTCAGAGTCACATTTTCTTACTGAAAAGTTGTCCCATGGGGGCTGCAATCTTTACAAGTTTTCCTGTAACCATTAGGTATTGCACATGCCCAATAGCCCTGACTGTAGCCCCCCCCCTCTTGATTTTAAATGGTATTTCAGATTATAACATTTTAGCACACCATCTTGGAATAACGGGATTTACCTATTATCACTCGTGTGTATGGCCACCTTAAGTTTTTTTCTTGGGGGTGGGGGATGATGATGTATAAATTAAAGGGCAAATTATGTGAGGTTAATGTCACCAATGCTACAATGATTTTGTACATAAACATCCTCCAACATTCCTATAGAAATGACATGGTTTGTGCACGGTGAGTATAAAGAGGCAAACTTATCGATGAACCCAGAATTCCCCCTTTATGTCAGCTTTTGACTTTTGAAGAAGCTCCTTTTCAGTTCAAATGGGTTTGTTACTGACCTAGAGGTTAATGGTTGAAACCGTATTAATGTAGAGGTAGGCTAATAACTGTGTAATACCCATGCGTAACTGCATCAAATTGTGTATCACTTGTTTTTAAATCTCATTCCTTGTCAATGTCAATAATATTCTAGTTGCAGGAGCACCTGGCATAGTTGCAGTTCCTTATAAAACACTCTCCCATTGGGTTCATTTATGTATCCATTCTCTTCTATTACAGGTTCTCTGCCATTTAGTGTTGGCACAAATGGTCATTTACTTTTTATCATTTGGAGTAACAGATGTGTCTTTAAAGGGCATAGTTACACCCAGAAGGAAAACGTATACTTACCTTACCTACCCCCCAAACCCTGAGATCATTATAGTTACTCAGAGAGCTTTTATAGAGGAGGCGCACAGAAATGCATAGTCTGTGTGATATGATGGCTTTCTTGCAGTGGACACAGTGGGACACACTTGGTATATAAATGTTATTATTTATAATATAATAATAATATATAATCATGTTAGTCAAATTTTCAATGGCTCCCAGTGAGATACAGCTGGATGCCACAGAGAGTGTAGCTGTGTCTACTATCCATGGCATGCTGTGAAATTGAATAATTGGTTCTAATTGATGCTTTTAAGGCGCTGTCCGGAAAGGCACGCAAGGTCCAGTCTGTAAATCAGGAAAAGCTCTTGATGTGTTAATTAGAATTCATCAGTGGCTATTTAAGGCACTAAACCGATCACCTTTAAAGGACAACAATGGTTTAAAACACATTTAGTCTGACCAATAGCCCCAAAATGGCTGATTTAAATATATTAAATATATTAAACATATAATTTGTGTTTCAAAGTAATTCCTAACCATACATATACCTAATGTAAAATCACTTACTACAGCAGTTCTACTGTTAGTTAAGTAGCTAATTGGACAGTTTCATGGGATGAAATACACTGAGCGTGTCTGGGCCATTGGGAGAGGAGAAGGCAGGGGGAAGGGAATAAAAAGTTCACTTGTTTCAAGCAGGTGTATCTTTGATTAGCCTAGAAACACAGCTGATGTATCATTTACCGAGTTATTTATGTGGTATAAATAATTATAAGTATGTACTTATACATAGTCGCATCTCTAGCCTTTTCACCCCTATAAGAAACTAATAGGGGTGAAAAGGTGGGCTCCAATAGCTACACTTGGTCATATACTGGTTGAATGTATTAGCAGTAAAGGATGATAATTGAATATATGGAGATCTGACAGTCTTGATCCTGTTGACGTTCTAATTGCACTGGTTATAGTAGCAGGTTACCCACAATTCTTGTGTTTCAGCCTATTGGCTGTGGAGTACATTGGGCTATTTAAACTACTTACCATGATGGGCCCCTATTTTGATGGTAATTGGCCCCTGTCGGATCAGGTAAAAAAAAATCAAACCGCACAAACATTATGTTGCATAGTAACAAGGCAGTTTCCTCTCCTAGAGATGGGAAATAAAAAGACAGGTCCCTAGCAGAACAACAAGGCTTGAGAAAATAATTTGTCAATCAACAAGTACCTCTTCCGGCCATGGCGTTCCTATTGAGTTTATGGTCCCAGGTACATTTTCCCCTCTGCCATACTCCATAAACAGTCCTGTTACTAATAAAACACATGTAGGTTTAGTAATAGTTTCCTCTGGGCGAGCTGTCAGTCCCAGTGCAGGAAGAGATGGTCTATGCTCTATAAGATAAATTGTTCCCTTACATCTTGTTTTCCCCTAGGAGAGTCATTGGTGTAGATCGTGTGTTTAATCTGATGTTACTGGCACTCTCCTCCTTGGTACCAGGAATATATATTTCTAAACTGCTTTTAATATGATAATATGTCGGCTGTCTCCAGGTCCCTGGTGGAGAAAACGCACGGATCTGTCCAAGATTTATGTTTACCACCAAGGAGGCAGGTTTTGTGATCTACATTGTTATCTATTTCCCTGGTACTGATTCCAAGTGACACCCTAGGTTTATTATATTTCTGTTTTTTGAAAACATCTTAGACACATAAAGGCTGATGTGATAAAATGATGCATAAATCTGCATCAACCAATCAGATGTTATCTAATTGCAGTAAGGACGAGGCCACACTGCTGCGCTTTTTTTGCGTTGGGTTTTTTCATATCATTGAACACGCGTTTTCGGGTGCGTTGCGATTGCGATTTAAAATGCGGAACGCAAATCGCAATCGCAACGCAACCGAAAACGCGTATTCAATGATATGAAAAAACGCAAACGCAAAAAAAGCGCAGCAGTGTGGCCTAGTCCTTACGGCAATACTTAATGAAAAAAACGCATGCGCAAACGCAACGAAATCGCACATAAAATCGTATGCAATTCCGTGTGCGATTGCATTTGCATTGCAGTGTGGCCGTGCCCTTACTCAGTAAAAAAGTGTTGCCCCTCTTTTGTATCTGCCTCATTCAGTAGTTTGTATAATCCTTGCCATTGTCCAGTGATGTACAGTAACCAATCGGCATCAGTCAAGTGCTAGCGCCTGGTTACTGTTGGTTACAGAACTTTTATGAAATTTCCATTTGCTTAAGCACACACACACGGACGAGGCACAGTAACTGAGCCAAAGGGGCGCTTCGTTGGGCAAAATGTATGGGCACTTAGTCTGGCAAAATGCCCATTCAGTCGGGGCTTGTTAATGAACACCCATTTCAGCAACAATGCCCCCATAAGCGGAACGATCAACGGGTGAAACGGACGTTCATACATATTGTGCGCTTTGTGCAAAATGGCCATTCGGTCGGGGCTCATTCATGAATGCCCATTTCAGGGACGACGTGCCTAAACGTATGTTTATACACACCATACGTTGCAGGGTCAGCCCCTGTGATTGCAAGTGTGTATGAACCTTTAGACTAACCTATAGCCCACCAGAATTTGGAACCTGTCACAATGCAAGTGTTCATATTTTTTTGTCTCGGTTTAATAAACAGTTTGTATTATAATTCAATTGACACCGTTTTTTTCATACCAATATTTTTTATTTCCCCTGTGCTGAATATATTTTGGATATTATGTTTATAACAACACAGTTGAATACCACATTATATTTATATATGTAGTGCTTATATTAGATATAACATACATATAGGTGGATTCTATACATTTGTCCCTATACGTATATCTCTCCTTATGTAAACGTTTTTGTGTATTTCTCGGGGAGAACTACACACTTGTGTTCATGTTTTTTTAGTCCGTACGGGATGCTTTATTCAGGAAAGTACAAAACTGACACGTCTGTGTAAATTCCTGAGGGATTGGTTTCAGAACACAGAATTTGCAACACTCCAAAGATTCATAAAACTGAACGACTTGCGTGTTACTTATAAATATACTAGGATTCATTTTCTCTTATGTACATAACTCTCTTTAGTCCATACTTATAAATATATGCATTGGGATTCTTTTTTTTTTTCTGTTACTTAGCTGTGTTTAAAATTTCTACTTATAAATATATGTATTGGGATCTATTTCCTCTTAAATATAAAGCTGTATTAAAGGCAGTAAAATTGTTTAAAGTGGCCATATTGCACCCATCTGTCCTTTGGCCTTTTCGTAGTAGTGGAGAACATAGAGAGGATGAAGAACAAGGCAGTCTCTTTAAAATAATGTGTTTGTGACAATGTTGTGTAAGCTACATGTTTCCTCCAATCAGATTTGAAACTGCAGAATGGCAACCATCTTGGTTTTCAGAAGTAAGATATAGAGAGATTAGGTAGCGAGCATTGTCCACAGTCTAGTTGCCCGTATAAACAGAAATCAGTGAATTGGGTGAGTTTTGAGATATGGTTGCTTCTTCGGAATCTTCCCCTTCTAACCTGATAAATCAGCCTGTGATTAATGAAAGGTACTCCTCTGTTTCAACCATACACTTAATCCGGTGAATTGTACAAGTCATATTGCAGATGCATAGAAACCCTTTGCCTTCACATTATCACAGAAGAAAACCAATTGAATCAATATGGCAGCCACCATAAAGCACAGCACAGGCACATTGATTTTAGCCCCCATCTTGTTATCACTGACTGGAAAGCAAATTAACAAATGTCCACAAACATAACTATTTCCCATCGCTACGCATATAATATAGACTTGTACTAAAATGTGTCGCCATGTTTAATTCCCCTCGGTAGCTGTAGATGCCACAGAGGTCACCCATTCCACAATAGGCTTGTTTTGGTTTTATAATACTGTAAGGAGGATGTATAGAAAACGGTATGACCCTTTTAAGGTAAGCGCCTGTATCTAATTTTGTTAATGTTTGTTATCTTTAGTCTTCTTTATGACAGTTAAGCTTCTGCGAAACCTTGGTAGGTAGAGAATCTTAGTAGTTAAAGGAGAACTATAGTGCGTATACATTTTTTTCAAAAACAGTTAAAATGAAAAGTACCTGAGGGCAGGGAGAGAGGTTTGGTACATTCTACCACCAAAAATCATTTCTATGAGGAGTAGTAGCTTGAAGAAAACTGCCAGTTTTCCTGGGTGCTTCAGCACTATTTTTAAAACAGGAAGGCCCAGGTCCATAACCTGGCAGATGAAAACTGTACATGCTGTAGCTCCTCAATGAAACAATATTGGGAGGTAGGGATAATCAAACCTACCTCTCTGACCCAGGTACTTTTTCATTTTTTAAAAGTTGGTTTTTACAGTATAGTTGTCCTTTAATTGTTATTGAAAACTGTATGCTTGCATCTGTGGCCTTTTTCTGTTTTCCTCTGTCTCTAGTCTGGACAAACCAGACTAAACTCCATAACAAAGCATAGGATGCGTTATAAACTGATTGGCTGAACAAATAGAGGTTCCGGTCTGTCACAGCTATGAATGTTGTATTAGCTTAGCTGCATTCATCTCTGAGACATTGCCAGTCTGGATCTATCGCCCGTTCTGGTATTTCACGTGACAGATTATTTTGTGAATGCACTGAAGCAGATTTCTGGGACCAGCACACCATTATAGTTATATTGTGCTCATCATTTTAATTTTAGAAATACACTATGTGAAGGTTGCTCCTCTTTTTCGTTTCTAATTTAGCTGTTGGATATGGTGCTGGTACTGATTGATCCTTGTGCAGCTGTCTTTTCCTCAATCTCTCTCTTGGCTCATTTGCTTCTGGCTGGTGATAAATCAGAGTATGAATTGTGCTGTGTACAGTGTCTCTCACCTTTTCTTGCTCTCGTACATTAGGTCCAGACACGGTGGTCCTGCACGGATGTTCGGCAGTTTCTAGTATTGTCTCTGTATGTGGAAGCTCCCCACATTTGCACTTTCTCTCCATTATATCTTAAGTTGATTGTCTTGTTCTGATTGTTTGCAGAAGAATTTGTCCCTAAGCGAATAACCAAGGGGAGGACATACGCTATTTGGCCACCCAGAAGGGTCTCCTTGTAGAGTGGGGGAGCTTCAGGTGAGCAGGGAGATTGATAAATTGCCATTGAGTTCAAGTTCAGATGGCAGAGGATTGCTTGATGCTGTGGAAACTAACCCGCGTGGGCGATGTAGGGATAGACATAGCTCGGGCCACTCGAGCACGAATTGAATGCTTGTCTTGCCATCGGTGCCATCGCTTTCGGACGGCTGAACGTACCTTAGATAATAAAGAGGTTATACAGATTGTTATATTCATATGTTTGGGTTGAAGGTGAAATTCACTTTCAGAAATTAAAAAGAAAGAGCAACTATACTGTTACAGCATGCCTTCAATCCAGTACTTGTTTTTCTCAGGCTCAAGTATCCCCTCTTCCTCTTTTCCCAACTCCTCTTTCCATCTGACCAGACTTTTTTTTATGAGGGCAAGCTGGGGTGCCCCTACCATTAAGCAAACTGAAACATTTGCTCAGGGCGCACCCCTGCAGAACACTTAAAAGGCGGCAGTTAAAAGTTGGCACGTGCCACCACCTGTCTACCGATAGGCGGCATTTAAAAGTTGTTTCGGGTGTCAAAAACCCTAGGAACACCCTTGAGGGCAAGCATGCTCAGTAATCACTATGAAGCAGCACTGGGAGAGGGCATATCCCACATACCAACTGTCAATGCTGCTCACAACAAACCAACCATCAAAACTCTGTCACCATTCCCGCTACAACAAAACTACTCATCAGAGTATATGATAATAAGGCACTTGATTGACAGCTGAAATGCAAGATGGCTCAAATTGGATTTTTAACAAAATAGGGGACAGATCAACAATAAAAAGATATAGCGATGGTCGGGAAGAATTCTAGTTTCCAGAAATGGTAAATTTAAAGTTAAATATTTTTCAGTTTAGATGGCCTTTAAGTAATCCAGTTGCATGTGTTTCATCAACATTCTTTTTATTACTTTTGTTTGTTATTTTTCAATTGTTACAATTTCCTTCTCCTACATAAAAAGGGGCAAATTATAATAACCCGACGTAATACCGTGGACTTCCTGTCTGGCTAAATTGTTTATTTGCCAGAGGATTAATAGGACTTTTTCTTTCCCTGATACAACCATTTCATGATGGTACAGTGATAGGGCCACAGAAAGGGACAGAATAATGTACTTACCTCACTATTAAGGAAGCAGTAGAAAACTGATACAAAGAAACCCTATGGAATAAAAAAGGGAATCCACTTACTGTGATGACTACTTTTAAAGCTTTGTAAAAATAATGATTGTTTTGCCGTTTTAGTCCAATATATGTAGTAATAAGTAGAGTACTGTGATGCTTTTAAAGGGACAGTTCAGTGGAAATGATCAATATTTGTTAAATTGTTAGTTTGTGTAATGTCTTCTTAGTTATTCTACATATTCTCTCCCATTTTGAAAAATCATTTGATTTCATTCCCTTTGCTTTTCCCTGCTGTTGACATTAGTGAGCTGACATTTCAGGTTCTAATGGTCCTTCTTCTTCCCAGAATGCACCGCATCCTTGGAATGTTCCTAACAGTAATTTCTAATGATTGGCTGTTGGATGGGTCAAACATGCTCAGATCTCTACTGAGCAACTGAATCAACCCAGGAGCTGGGTCAAGGGCAAGACCATAACGGTCTCTACTAGGGGTCCTGCAAACAGGAAGTCAGTATTTCGGTTGCATTTATTTATACACAGACAAAATGCTGAATTGGCAGATTAAGGTCATTGGGATAATAAAATACTGCTCTTTTTTCTGAAAAGTACATGTATTTGCACTGAACTTTCCCTTTAATGGACTAACAGTTTATATTAGCAGACAAGCTTTCGAGGGATCTACCCATCAGTACAGCTTGAACCTGATGACTACTTTTAAAGCTTAATTTACGAATGTAACTTCAGTCAATCATGTTACTATAGTACACAACAAGAATGGCTAAAGTCATGTCACTATACCACACAAAGTATGGCAAACTGTGGTAATATAAGGGATCTATCCATATAAATTACGTAATTGTAATAATGTTACAAACCAAACATAGATATAAATCCTATAGCACTTCTATTTATAACTAGAAAACAATGGCTGTTGTTTTTCCAATTCTACAGCTGATTTCCAATCCCTTCTCTTCCCAGGAAGTACTCACCTGGAAGGACTGCAGGAAAGAGTTGAAATAGATAAATACGATACGGGAGATTTCATCCTCTCCAGGGGTCACAAAGAACAACATGTAAGTAATTCCAAGCAAAGGCAGGAGGACTAGGGTGGCTTTGACGGCCTTCCTAAAGGGTTCAACGGGAGCATGAAAGAAAGGGCAGTAGGTATGGGGGAAAAGTATACACGGGGTATGAGAAAAAAGTAGGGAAAGGGTTGGGTGAAAATTGGGTGAAAGGGGAGGGTAACATGAAAAGGCATTGGGAAGAGATTTAAAAAAGAACAATGTTGCTGTAATTATTTGTAAATATAATTTGGGAATATAAGCTAAGCAGGGCAGTAGAATACAGGATACGAAAAGATGGAGACAGCACAGAATACATTAAGAAATATATAGGGCTTATATTAAGAGAGGTCTAAAAGCTGATTGGTTGCTGCAAATTAATAGCACTGGGAAATGTCATCACCGCTTATTACATAAGCTCCACCCACTAAGGATCCCTGACATTCACTCAGTCAGATTGAGACCTACATTTGTAGTTATAAATAGAGATGGCGGAACTTATGATAATATGAACATACTATGAAAATCCGCAAGAGGACACATTGAAGTCAATGAGAGTTAAAAAATCCGAAAATTCTGCCTAAAATAAAGGTATAAATAGCAATGATAACTTACTGTAAATGGCTCAGGGACCTGGCAAATGGTCTAGGGAACATGTATCAATGGGCATATCTTTTTAAAACACTGTCTCCTGCACTTCCTGTTTTGGCATTCCGCGTAGTATTTTCAACATTTTTCGAAACTTCGAATTTACGTAATCGAAAAGTTAAAAAAATTCTAGAAATTTTCGAAAATAGTTCCTGCGGTTCGGAAAAATCTGCAAAGTCCGAGTTCCGGCAGAACGTGAAAAATGGGATTTGGGTCCATCTCTAGTTATAAATACAGGGTATTAAGCACCTTATAAGAAGGTATTGCCCTGTCAGCAATTGCAATAATTTATTTTTGGTTTCTAGTCACATGAATGAGAACAGATATTAAATGATAAAAAACTGTCTATAGTATAGTCAGGATTCCCAAGGGAATAACTAAGATGTTCCATGTGGAGGATTCTAGCTGATGCTGAGTTTTAGTATATTAATAGATGATATTGGCAACAAGCATAGGATGGGGGACCTAGTGATATCTAATTCATTTCATTGGTTGGGTAAGAAAAGTATGGAGGTAGAAGGGACAAATAGAAGGTTGAGACTGATGTATGTCACTTTCATTAAATAGAATTTGGCATAATGGACTCAACTGACACATCCCTTCCCCCCAACTGATATGTCCAAATGATACCCTGACCAATTAAAATCATGAGCACAAGGAGAATAAATTTTATCAATGGGGTGGGCAGAAAGACGATAAAGTTTATAGGTGGAATGGCAGAATCTGGGACCCAAACCAATAACGTCAGCTAAATTAAAAGGATGTTGGATATGGGTGGGGTAGGGATGGCAGCGAAATGACAAGTGAAAGATAAGGAGCAGGATAGAGCAGGGACATAACTGCAGCCCCCCCTGCAGATGTTTTTAAACAGCTGATCACGCATATGAAGGAAACCTACACACGATCAGCTGTTTAAAAGACCGAACCCAAACTTTCGGTTCAGTTCTGTGAGTTTGGGTCCGGTATTTTAAACAGCTGAACGCGCGTTTGTTTCCTTCATACGTGCAATCAGCTGTTAAAAACAACTGACTGCGGAGGTTATGGCGGCCCTCTTACTGTCCAGGACCCCCCATGGCTGCGGGGTTGGTGGGAGCGGTAGTTATGCCACTCGGATAAAGAGATACTGATTGATTCACACAAAACAAAATATATACCTGTACTGTATGGTCTCTGATGTGGTGGAAGCTCTGAGCTTTGTCATTAGAATCCGCACGATGTTGAATAAAAATATAAAGTTAATCTGAAACAAACAAAAAAAGCATTGAACATATAAATGGACTTGAGAAGTGAAAGTGTTGGGGCACAATTAGGGATGTCCAGCCTACACAATGAAAACTACAACTTTTACCTACTAGGGAACATTAGGAGTTTCAGGATGAAAAACCTTAAAGGGCATATCCACCTTTAAAACAAAAAAACTGGTGACGGTTATCTGCCCGTAACTCCAACTGCTATTTTCCCTAGTTTATTACATGCATTGGTAACCAGATATTTAATGATACCTTCTATTCCATTCTGGTAAAGGTATCTGCCTCCTGAATGAGCTTTTTATAAGCTTGAGCATGTGCAGAGGTGAAACAGCAGTCAATCATTGGTTGTGATTTCAACAGTAACAGCCTTGATTGACTGCATGGAGAGAGGAGCCAGCTTACTCTGCCAGAATGGGGACAATAATTATCCCTAAATATCTGGTTAGTAATGCAGGTAATAATGTGCTGAATATATCATTTGGGGTGGGGGGCAGGTAATTAACCAGTTTTTAGTTTTAAATTTTGAACATTCCCTTTAAGATTGTTTGCTAATGTTTAAGATGAACTCCAACACAAAGTCTAATCTTGGTTCTCCTTAAAGATGTGCATTATGTAGAGGAGTGTGCCACCCAAGACCCCTAGAAGTTTAGAATTTCTTCCAGATGGTGCCTAGAACAAACATTTTGATGAACACTGCGATAGATTCTTTGCAGATTACTGGCGATCATCATTGACTTTGCTCTTTGAGCCGACAAACCCCTAATCCAATTTTCTCCATTCTTCTACCTTATTCAGTCATCCTTGTATGTTGCTGGTGTGCACAAATCTCCTTCGCTGTCCATAACTTCACAAATCAAATTTAAAATCCCGTTATAAACCTGCAAATCCTATTACATCTGCTTATGTTTCTATCCTTATTTTGAGTAAACGCTTTGATCGCCGTCCAGCTGCCTCATTGCAATATTGTAAATCTCGTTTCTTTCACCCTCTGTTTACTGCACAAAGACAGAATGTTCTACTGTATTAAACAAATTAGCCTAAATATCCTATTTGTTGGTTTCATAGAAGGACTGAATTAAGACTAAGAAAGCCCCATGTGCTGGTGGGGATGAACTAATCTTAAAAAAAAAACTAAACATTAACTTAAAAACAATTTGATCATTGATGCAGTCTCTGTGTCAGGTGACCTTATTCTCACTCCAGGTTACGGGCTTGGTGCCAAGGGTTGGGTCGGCCATTGGGCGTCTGCTAAGGAGAAGCAACTGCTACAGCTGCATTCATTTATAGGTATAAAGGTTCAGGTCTTTGTTACATAGGCAATTACTTTAATATGTTTGTAATTCCAGAGACATCACAGAGACCAGCTGGTTCAGTCTGGGAATTAAACCAATGTACAGTACCATTGGGACTGTTTGCACCACAGTCATACAATCCCAACATTTTGGTGTGAAATACCAACACGTAACCAAGGCAGTTACAGTAGTTAACATCTTATTGGTTGCTGCTTACTAATTGCTCAAGCTCCTAGACTTTGACTGTAGGGGCTGGTGCACTTGTTTAGATAATTCATCCTGGACAACCATCCAATTCGTCCTGGACCATCGACCGGTCATCCGGGTCACAGCATCAGTAGCTACGACTGGCAGTTTGCCAGATAGGAGACATCCGCCCACCATCGGTTGTGGGCAGCGGAAAAATCACTGCAGATATTTCCGGCCAATCGAAATGCTGTATCTGCTTGTATGTACCCAGCCTGACTGGGAATAAGCATTGACTCCACTATTTTTAATTTAGACACTGTCAAATACCATGTGTTGCTTTAAGAATTGCTAATTGATGAATTATGCTTTAAGGACAAATAACACAAAAAAATGGCATAAAAAAATAACTAAGACCAACAAAAAAGCCTTTTGTTTTGTAACCCTACAATAAAAATCCGATCTTCTGCTTGAAAGAAAACATTTTAACATGGACTAGATGTCAGCTTCAATGATCCACTTCTTTTCTTCTTACTGCCCCTTTAAAGCATTGCAGTGACATCTTCTAGGTTAGTCCTTAAGTAAATAGAACAGTTTCAACTTCTTTTAGCATCTTACTGGAAAATATCCATAGACACTGTGTACTCCTGTGTTTTTAACTGTTGATATGACACTAGAGAGACTCTTCATGGATAAATGCAATCACATGTTTATTTCTAGTCAATCTCTGTGTATATGATGTCCTTAAAACACACGTATCCTGATTGGAAGTCCCAAAACTACTTAATTAAATGCTACATCACTTCCCATTCTATATCATTTTCCACATT
>JAACNH010003286.1:0-30189 GCA_019447015.1 Hymenochirus boettgeri | reverse complement strand
GGGTAACATAGTGACACAATAACACATTAGTTAACAAAATTAACACAGTAGTAACAAGTGACACAATAACACATTAGCAAAACACAGATAACACCCAAATAACACTTATAGACGTAAACCACAGGTAACACAATAACACAATTAGTAAACACACATAACACAGTAGTAACACAGTGTACACCAATAAACATTATGATTGCAATTAACAACATTAGTAACACAATAACACAGTAGTAACAATGTGTACCAGACAATAACACATTAGTAATCATTTAAGTAGTAACCAAATAACACAATTAGTACACCAATAACAATGTAAAAACAGACACAATAAAACATTAGTAACACAGTTTAACACAATCATTAGTAACACAATTAAAACAGTAGTAACACAATAACACAGTAGTAACAGTGACACAATAACACATAGAAACAGTACAACAATAACACATTAGTAGCACAATAACACAGTACTAAACCAGTAGTTACAGTGACACAATAACACATTAGTAACACAATTACACATTAGTAACGCAACAATAACACATTAGTACACAGTAAACACAATATAACACAGTAGTAACACAATAAACACATAGTAGTAACACAAAAACACAGTAGTAACATAGTGACCCAATAACACATTAGTAAACAATAAAAACACCGTAGTACACAGTGACACAATAACACATTAGAAAAAACACAGAACAAATAACACTTTAGTAACACAGTAACAATAACACATTAGTAAACACATAACAGTAGTAACACAGTGTCACAATAACACATTAGTAATGCAATAACACATTAGTAACACAATAACACAGTAGTAACAGTGACAATAACACATTAGTAACACAGTAACACAATAACACATTAGTAACACAATAACAGTAGTAACACAGTGACACAATAACACATTAGAAACACAGTAACACCAATTAACCAAATAAAACATAAAACAGTAGTAACAGTGACACAATAAACACATTAGAAACAGTAACACAATAACACATAGTAGAACAAACACAGTAGTACACAGTAGTTACAGTGACACAAAACACATTATAACACAGTAGTAACAGTGACAATAACACATTAGTAACACAGTAACACAATAAACAATTAGTAACAGTGACACAATAACACATTAGCAAAAACACAGTTAACACCAATAACACATTAGTAACGCAATAATAATAACACTTAGTAAAACAGTGACACAAAACAACAGTAGTACAAATAACACAGGGTTATTGTGTTACTAATGTTATTGTGTTACTGTGTTACTAATGTGTTATTGTGTCACTGTGTTACTACTGTTATTGTGTTACTAATGTGTTATTGTGTTACTGTGTTACTAATGTGTTATTGTCACTGTTACTACTGTGTTATTGTGTTACTAATGTGTTATTGTGTTACTACTGTGTTACTACTGTTATGTGTGTACTAAGTGTGTATTGTGTTTACTGGGTTACTAATGTGTTTTGTCATGTACTACTGTGTTATTGTGTTACTAATGTGTTTATTGCATTACTAATGTGTTATTGTGGACACTGTGTTAACTGTGTTATTGTGTTACTAAGTGTTATTTGTTACGTGTTACTAAGTGTACTTGTGTTACTGTGTTATACTGTGTTATTGTGTCACTGTTACTACTGTGTATTGTGTTACTAATGTGTTATTGTGTCACTATGTTACTACTGTGTTATTGTGTTACTACTGTGTTATTGTGTTACTAATGTGTTATTGTGTTACTGTGTTACTAATGTGTTATTGCGTTACTAATGTGTTATTGTGTTACTAATGTGTTATTGTGTCACTGTAACTACTGTGTTAGTACTGTGTTATTGTGCTACTAATGTGTTATTGTGTTACTGTTTCTAATGTGTTATTGTGTCACTGTTACTACTGTGTTATTGTGTTACTACTGTTTTATTGTGTTACTAATGTTATTGTGTTAGTGTTACTAATGTGTTATTGGTCACTGTGTTACTACTGTTATTGTGTTACTAATGTGTTATTGTGTTACTGTGTTACTAATGTGTTATGTCACTGTTACTACTGGTGTTTGTGTTTACTAATGTGTTATTGCATTACTAATGTGTATGTGACACTGTGTTACTACTGTGTTATTGGTGTATTAATGTGTTATTTGTTACTGTGTTACTAAAGTGTTATATGTTTGTTACTGTGTTTTTAATGTGTTATTTGTGTCACGTTACTACTGTTATTTTGTTACTAATGTGTTAGTGGTCACTTGTACTACTGTGTTATGTGTGTTACTACCGTGTTATTGTGTACTACTGTGGTATTGTGTTACTACTGTGTTTATTGTGGACTGTGTACTAATGTGTTATTGCGTTACTAATGTGTTATTGCGTTACTAATGTGTTATTGTGTTACTAATGTGTTATTGTGTCACTGTTACTACTGTGTTATTGTGTTACTAATGTGTTATTGCATTACTAATGTGTTATTGTGACACTGTGTTACTACTGTGTTATTGTGTTACTAATGTGTTATTGTTACTGTGTTACTAAAGTGTTATTGTGTTACTGTGTTTCTAATGTGTTATTGTGTCACTGTTACTACTGTGTTATTGTGTTACTAATGTGTTATTGTGTCACTATGTTACTACTGTGTTATTGTGTTACTACTGTGTTATTGTGTTACTACTGTGTTATTGCGTTACTAATGTGTAATTGTGTTACTAATGTGTTATTGTGTCATGTTACTACTGTGTTATTGTTACTAATGTGTTATTGCATTACTAATGTGTTATTGTTACTGTGTTACTAAAGTGTTATTGTGTTACTGTGTTTCTAATGTGTTATTGTGTCACTGTACTACTGTGTTTTATTGTGGTACTAATGTGTTATTGTGTCACTATGTTACTACTGTGTTATTGTGTTACTACAGTGTTATTGTGTTACTGTGTTATTGTGGTACTACTGTGTTATGTGTTACTGTGTACTAATGTGTATTGCGTTACTAATGTGTTATTTGCGTTACTAATGTGTTATTGCGTTGTGTTACTGTGTTACTAATGTGTTATTGTGTCACTGTTACTAATGTTATTGTGTTACTAATGTTATTGTGTTACTACTGTGTTACTACTGTGTTATTGTGTACTACTGTCTTATTGTGTTACTGTGTTACTAATGTGTTATTGTCACTGTACTTACGGTGTGTGTGTTACTACTGTGTTATTGTGTTACTACTGTGTTATTGTGTTACTAATGTGTTATGTGTTTACTGTGTTACTAATGTGTTATTGCGTTACTAATGTGTTATTGTGTTACTGTGTACTAATGTGTTATTGTGTCACTGTACTACTGTGTTATTGTGTTACAAATGTATTATTGCATACTAATGTGTTATTGTGTCACTGTGTTACTACTGTGCTATTGTGTTACTACTGTGCTATTGTTACTAATGTGTTATTGTGTTACTGTGTTTCTAATGTGTTATTTGTGTCACTGTTACTACTGTGTTATTGTGTTACTACTGTGTTATTGTGTTACTACTGTGTTATTGTGTTACTGTGTTACTAATGTTTGTTACGGTGGTTACTAATGTGTTATTGCGTTACTAATGTGTTATTGCGTTATAATGTGTTATTGCGTCACTGTTACTACTGTGTTATTGTGTTACTAATGTGTTATTGCATACTAATGTGTTATTGCGTTGTTACTGTTACTAATGTTATGGTGTTACTATGTGTTATTGTGTTATAATGTGTATTGTGTACTAATGTGTTATTGTGTTACTAATGTTATTGTGTACTAATTGTGTTATTGTGTTTACTGTATACTGTGTATTGTGTTATATGTGTTATGGCGTTACTAATGTGTTATGCGTTTTACTGTGTTACTAATGTGTTATTGTGGCACTGTTACTACTGTGTTATTGGTTACTAATGTGTTATTGTGTTACTAATGTGGTTATGTGTTAATTACTGTGTTATTGTGTTACTACTGTGTTATTGTTACTACTGTGTTACTGTGATAATGTGTTATGTGTTACTGGTTTCTAGTGTTTTGCATTACTAATGTGTATTGCGTTACTAATGAGTTATTGCGTCACTGTGTACTACTGTGTTATGTGGTTACTAATGTGTTATTGCATTACTAATGTGTTATTGCGTGTGTACTGTGTTACTAATGTGGTTATTGTGTCACTGTTACTAATGTGTTATTGTGTACTAATGTGTTATTTGTGTACTAATGTGTTACGTGTCACTGTTACTACTGTGTTATTGTGTACTACTGTGTTGTGTCAATACTGTGTTATTGTGTTACTAATGTGTATTGTTGTACTAATGTGTATTGCGTTACTAATGTTTATTGTGTCACTGTGTTATGTACTACTGTGTTATGTGTTAACTGTGTGTATTGTGTTATGTTGTCACATGTTACTATGTGTTATGTGTTATAATGTGGTATTGTTTTTACTGGTTTCTAATGTGTTATTGTGTCACTGTTACTACTGTGGTTGTTGTGTTACTAAGTATTTATTGTGTTACTGTGTTTCTAATGTGTTATTGTGCACTGTGACTACTGTGTTGTTACTAATTGTGTTATGCATTACTACGGTTTATTGGGTTACTATATGCTGGTGTACTAATGGTTAGTGTACAATGTTGTTTGTACGGACAATGTGTTATTGTGCTTACGAAAGTGTTATTTTGTGTTACTAATGTGCTTGTGGTTACTACTGTGTTATTTTGTTACTAATGTGTTATTGTGTCACTATGTTACTACTGTGTTATTGTGTTACTACCGTGTTATTGTGTTACTACTGTGTTATTGTGTTACTACTGTGTTATTGTGTTACTGTGTTACTAATGTGTTATTGCGTTACTAATGTGTTATTGCGTTACTAATGTGTAATTGTGTTACTAATGTGTTATTGTGTCACTGTTACTACTGTGTTATTGTGTTACTAATGTGTTATTGCATCTTAGTACCACAATAACACATTAGTAACACATAACACATTAGTACACAATAACACATTAGTAACAACAATCAAACATTAGTAACACGTAACACATTAGTACCGCATAACCATTAGTAACACAATAACACATTAGTAACACAATAACACATTAGTAACACAATAACACATTAGTAACACAATAACAAACAACCGTACACGTAGTAACACAATAACACCGTAGTAACACAGTGACACAATAACACATTAGGAACACAACACAATATTAGTACAACACAATAACACTAGTAACCACAACACATTAGTAACACACAGTAACCACATAACACTGTAGCACAATACACAGTGTAACACAGTACATAACCATTAGTACCATATAGTAACCCAATAAACCGTAGTAATGCACTTAACACATTAGTAACAACACAGTAGTCACAGTGCACAATAACACTTAGAAACACAGTAACACAATAATACTTAGAACACAACAACAGTAGTAACAGTGACACAATAACACATTAGAACAAACCAGTAAAAACAATACCCATTATTACACACTAACACATTAGTAACATGTGACAACATAACACAATAACAGTAACACATAACACAGAAGTAAAACACGTGACACAATAACATTAGTAACGCAATACACATTATACAAACAATACACATTAGTAACACAATAACACAGTATTGACACAACACAGTAGTCACACAATAACACAGTAGTAACAGTGACAACGTAACACATTAGTACACAAATAACACATTAGATACACAATAACACATTGTAACAGTGACACAATAACACCATTATAACACAGTAATCCGCAATAACACATTAGTAATGCAATAACACATTAGTAACCACATAAACAGTAGTAACAGTGACGCAATAACTCATTAGTAACGCAATACACATTAGTAATGCAAACACTAGAAACTAGTAACACATAACACATTATCAGCCATAACACAGTAGTAAACAATAACACAGTAGTAACACAATAACACAGTAGTAACACAATAACACATTAGTAACACAATAACACATTAGTAACACAATAACACAGTAGTAACAGTGACACAATAACACATTAGTAACACAGTAACACAATAACACATTAGTAACGCAATAACACATTAGTAACACAATACACAGTAGTAACAGTAACACAATAACACATTAGTAACACAATAACATTAGTAACACAATAACACATTAGTAACACAATAACACATTATTAACACAATAACACATTAGTAACACATACATTAGTAACAGTAACAACGCAATAACACATTAGTAATGCAATAACACATTAGTAACACAATAACACAGTAGTAACAGTGACGCAATAACACATTAGTAACGCAATAACACATTAGTAACGCAATAACACATTAGTAACACAGTAACACATTAGTAACACAGTAACACAATAACACAGTAGTAACACAATAACACAGTAGTAACACAATAACACAGTAGTAACAGTGACACAAATAACACTTAGAAACACAGTAAACACAATACACATTAGTAACAATAAGCACAGTATAACACAATCCAGCAGTAGTAACACAGTGACACAATAACACATTAGTAATGCAATAATACATTTGTAACACAATAACACAGTAGTAACAGTGACACAATAACCATTATACACTACACAATAACACATAGTAACGCAATAACACATTATACACAGTAACACACATAACACAATTAGTAACACAATAACACAGTAGTACACAATAACACAGTAGTAACACACACACGTAAGTACAGTGACAATACCACATTAAAACGTAACACAATAAGACATAGTACACAATAACACAGTAGTAACACAGTAGTAACACAATAACATTAGTAACACAATAACATTAGTAACAGTGACACAATAACACATTAGTAACACAGTAACAACGCAATAACACATTGTAACCAAATAACACATTAGTAACGCAATACACATTAGTACACAGTAACACACTAACACAGTAGTACACACAAGTAACACAGTAACACAATAACACTGTAGTAACACATAACACTAGTAACATAGTGACACAATAACACATTAGTCACAATAAAACAGTAGTACAGTGACACAATAACACATTAGAACCACAGTAACACAAATAACACTTTAGTAACACGTAACAATAACACATTAGTAATGCCATAACACATTAGTAACACAATACCCAGTGTAACATGACACAATAACACATTAGTAACACAATTACAATTAGTAACGCAATAACACAGTAGTAACACAATAACACAGTAGTAACACAAATACCACAGTAACATAGTGACACAATAACACATTAGTAACACAATAACACAGTAGTAACAGTGACAACAATAACACATTAAAACACAGTAACACAATAACACTTTAGTACACAGTAACAATAAACATTAGTAACACAATAACACAGTAGTAACACAGTGTCACAATAAACATTAGTAATGCAATAACACATTAGTAACACAATAACACAGTAGTAACAGTGACACAATAACACATTAGTAAAACAATACACATAGTACCGCAAAACAATTAGTAACGCAATAACACATTAGTCACACAGTCCACAATAAACACAGTAGTAACACAATACCACAGTAGTACACAATAACACGGTAGTAACACCATAACACAGTAGTAACAAGTTGACCCACTAACACATTAGTAACAAAATACCACAGTAGTAACGTGACACAAAAACACATTAAAAACACAGTAACAAACATAAACACTTAGTAACACAGTAACAAATAACACATTAATACACCAATAACACATAGTAACACAGTGTCAACATACACATTAGTAATGCAAAACACATTAGTAACACAAACCCAGTAGTAACAGTGGACATAACACATTAGTAACACAGTAACACAATAACACATTAGTAACACAATAACAGTAGTAACACAGTGACACAATAACACATTAGTAACACATAACACAATAACTTAGTAACACAATAACACAGTAGTAACACAATAACACAGTAGTAACAGTGACACAATAACACATTAGAAACAGTAACACAATAACACATTAGTAGCACAATAACACAGTACTAAACACAGTAGTTACAGTGACACAATAACACATTAGTAACACAATTACACATTAGTAACGCAATAACACATTAGTAACCAGTAACCAATAACACATTAGTAACACAATACCACATTAGTAACACAATAACACAGTAGTAACATAGTGACCACAATAACACATTAGTAACACAATACACAGTAGTAACAGTGACACAATAACACAGTATAACACAGTAACACAATACACTTAGTAACACGTAACAAATAACACTTAGTAACACAATAACACAGTTAACACAGTGTCACAATAACACATTAGTAATGCAATAAACACATTAGTAACACAATAACACAGTAGTACAGTGACAATAACACATTAGTAACCCAGTAACACAATACACACTTAGTACCACATAACAGTAGTAACACAGTGACACAATAACACATTAGTAACACAGTAAACACAATAACATAGTACCACAATACACAGTAGTAACAGTGACACAATAAACACATTAGAAACAGTAACACAATAACACATTAGTAGCAACATAAACCAGTAGTAACACATAGTTACAGTGCACAATAACAACTTAATAACACAGTAGTAACAGTGACAATACACATTAGTAACACAGTAACACAATAACACATTAGTAACAGTGACACAATAACACATTAGAACACAGTAACACAATAACACATTAGTAACGCAATAACACATAGTAACGTACACAAATAACACAGTATAACACAGTGACACAATAACAACCTATACACAGTGACACAATAAACACATTAGTAACACAATAACACATTAGTAACACAATAACACATTAGTAACACAGTAACACATTAGTAACACAGTGACACAATAACTCATTAGTAACACTGTAACACAATAACACATTAGTATGCAAACACATAACACACTTAGTAACAGTAACAATAACCATTAGTAACAGTACCACATAACACATTAGTAACAGTAACACAAAACACATTAGTAACACAGTAACACAATAACACATTAGTACCATAGTAACACAATAAACAAACACATTAGTAAACATAGTAACACAATAACACATTAAACAAGTAACACATTAACCACAACTTTCTAACATGTCAGTCTTCAGCAGCAGATCTGCAATAACACAACCCATGTTAGGGGCACACGACGTTGCAGGTGGGGGTCTTCATAATAATAAATATGAGCAGTGAATTGTCTGCATAGACCATGCCAACTTTTACCCACTACCCCTCTTCCCTAGGACTACAACTCCCAGTGCCTCTTAGATAAAGGCTTCTGGGAGTGTATTCCAACACAAGAGTAATATACTCTTGTTAAAGACACTGTCTTATTTAAAGCTTTGTTTGTAGCCACAGACGATTAGAAACGTTATTAATTGGCCCTCATAACTTACCGTAATCCGGTAAAGTCTCCCTAGTGTGGACCCACTTTCCTCCGGCGCTGCCTGACCGTTCACCCACCTCCTCTCCCGTAACCCCACCCACAACCCAAATCACGCCCGCAAGGACCGCCTATTTTGAAACGTCACCATTTTACTAAAGTCGTAAATTCTTTTCAAAGTTTGGACGCCTGACGCAACATAAGCGCGACATTTGGATCTGCCAATCATAAAGTCAAGAGTTAAACGGTGTCTCTGATTGGTCAGTCTGGATACTATATAAAAGAGGCGGTTTATTTCTGTATGGTGTAAATACATTGAGTGGTGCATTATTCAATTGTAATGTATGTAGAGAGATAACACAATGACTGCCGAGGATAAAAGTGTTGAAGTTCTGGGATTAGCACCCCAGTGTTGGTTTTACATATAATTATACATGGTACATAGCCTTAAGGCATGGCTGTACCATGTGATACGGATACTACAGATGTAAACGCAAAAACCTATTTCATTCAGTTATTTGGATCATATTATCTCCGGTCGTTTGCAGCTACAGACACAATATTTGGTAAAGACACACAGAACATTGATATAATTGAGATATTTTACATGGAGAGTAAAGACACAATAATTTGGTAAAGACAGAACATATTGATATATATTGAGATATTTTATGTGAGCTGAGACACATATTTGGTAACACACACGGAACATATTGATATATAATCTTGATATATTTTACATGTGAAGCTACAGACATATTTGGTAAAGACACGCACATATTGATATATATTGAATATTTTACATGCAAGCTAGAGACTTAATATTTGATAAAGACACAGAACATATTGGAGATATTTTACATTTTTCTAGCTTTGGAATCTGGAAAAGTAATCAGCAAACTTCTAGACATTTTTTGCAGATTCACTTTGGATATTAATAACCTGCCACTTTCCTGATTAAATGCACATGAGGTTTTATCAGCCTGGTTTCTTCATTTGATGCTTCTTTCAAAGATCAACTTTTCTGATCACAAACAAAGGAATATGCCCCACAAAAGTAGTGAGAAACCAAAGATAGACCAATATTACACTAGGGTGACAGGATTCTTTATCTCAATAATATTTGAGAATGTATTAAGAACCAAAATTAAAACTAACTGCCCCAGTTATTCCATTGCATCCATATTGCATTCTGTTCCATTTTTAAAGGAACATTAAACGTTCCTTTTGAGGTAACCCAGGTTAGGACCTAAACACTAGGGGGCAGGGCTAACTGGCACTACAAGCCAGATTTTGATGTAATGGAATGTTAGATTTAGTGCAAACCGATAGGGTGAGCACCTAACAGTTTGGGTCCTAACCTACTTTACTATTATGATAGTGGTGGTTTGGGGAGATCGAAAAATTACAACTGAGGTTAAAGGGGAAGTTCAGTGCAAATGCATATGCTTTTCAGAAAAAGAGCATTATTTTTTCATCCCAAGACCCGAATCTGCCAATTCAGCATTTTGTCTGTTATAAATAAATGCACCCAAAATGCTGACTTCCTGTTTGCAGGACCCCTAGTAGAGACCATTATGTCTGCCCTTGACCCAGGGCCTGGGTTGATTCAGTTACTCAGTAGAGATCTGAGCATCTTGACCCATCCAACAGCCAATCAGTAAAATTACTGTTAGGAACATTCCAAGGAGGTGGTGCATCCTGGGAAGAAGAAGAACGTTAGAACCTAAATGTCAGCTCACTAATGTCAACAGCAGGGAACAGCAAAGGTTAACTGATTTTTCATAATGGAAGAGAATATCTAAATAACTAAGTATGCATCACACAAACTAACAATTTAACAAATATTGATATTTTCACTGAACTGTCCCTTAAAGGGTATGTCCACCCTTAAATTTTTTTTTTAATATAGTATTCCCCCTGTCCCCCCAGCCCCAACCGCTATGTTTTTAATCTTAGAAAGTGCCCCAAACTCTACTTACCTCCCCTCTTTCCCCCGCCGCGCTGCCGGCAAGCAGAGGGCCGGCAGCGCGCGGGGGAAAGAGGAAAGGTAATATATGTTTGGGAGCTTTCTAAGCATATAAATATAGCGGTTGGGGCTGGGGGGACAGGGGCAAGCATATAGCTAAGAGATTTACCTAGGGAGGAATCCTTAGAGGAGGGAGAGGGGAGGGGAGGGAGGGGAGGGAGGGGGAGAAGGGCTGCAGTACGCATGCCAAACTCTCCCGAGGCCAGGTAGGAGGCAGAGTCCTATATGGACTCTGCTATCCTCCTGGTGGGGCAGTTTTTGGGACTTTGGGGGGGGGCTACAGGAGAACCTTATGGAGCTGGGATGTGAGGTAAGGATTAAACTACACTACAGGATGGGGCCAGTAGTGGGGGGGATTATAGTTGTGGGGTGGACATGGATAACTCCATCTTCAAAATGGCAATTTAGTGACCTGGTACTGAGTCTAAGCATGCTCACAAGAGTCAGACAGGGGATTAGCATTCAGTCATTGGCTGTGATGTCAACTGTCAAATCCATAACTGACAGTTTATTAACTGGAAGAACCAGGAAGCGAAAACAGGGGAAATAGGACATTATGCAGGACTTTAGGTTGTCTTATATATTTCAGATTTCAGACTATTACTGTTTAGGGTTTTGGGGGGGTGATTTACCTGTTTGTAAGTTTTCATTTCAGGGCTGGACTTCTCTTTAACAAATGCTTTGTTATTAGTGTTCAAAAGACATCTATACAGAAATTTCAAGTCTCCTTACATTTTATAATTACTACCTTCCAATAGCTTTGACAGGTACCAAAGTAGGACAAAATAATTTTTAATTGAAATAAAAATGATATACTTCTGGAATAGGAATGAATTCTCCTACCTTTCATTGTGTGTACCAAGAACACACCTGAGTTCTCCCATTTGTCTCCCAGATGCCCATAGGCGCATGCTCCGCAATTCAGCGCAGTGATGTGTCACTGACGTTTCTGACATGCTGGAAATGCTAAGATTGTGGTTTAGCTATATCTACAGACTATACATATATTATGTCCCCTGTTGCCCCTAGGCGGAGGGTTAATTTTCCTGTTTCTTTGTTTCTCATTCAGTATTCTATTTGTTGTTACCATTATTGTGTTTTGTACTTTTGCACAGAATATAATATCAATGCTAATGCTCCTGCCAAGCACAAGAGTGGCTGATCTACATTCCAGTACCATCCATTGTAGGAGCAATACATTCTGATGTGTAGGCCTCAAGGTACACGCACAGCATTACAAAAATACCACCCTTGCAGTACACACAAAAATTATAGAAAAATAATAGTATGGATAGGAGTGATCATTAATAATATGATTTTCATTGAACTACAGATACATGGATAGGTTAATGAATAATCTTTTACTTAAAAAATTTTCTATGGTTATTTGTTCTCATCCCCTAATCAATAGTGGCTACATTATACCCAGTATGCTTCACCCAAAAACAATCAATCCAAATAATGTTGTATTCAACATGCTGAATATTGAACTTGCATTTACCTCCAGTGGTCATTTAGGATCAGGAAATTGCCATCAGCTGTTTTCAGACTCCTAATATAACACAGAAGCTGATAGCGTTTGTGGTAAAGTGTATCACACGAAGGGCTGGCCTCCATATAGAGGTCGATTTGAAAGGAATGTGCAGATTATTATGTATGGTCATTTTAAGGTGTTTTTCTTTTTCCCCATAGCAAGGTGATGAGAAACTGAAGAAGTGTCTGGACTGGTTGCTGAAATAAGTATTTTCTTCTTTCACTCAGGCACGGATTTACCATGAATCAACCTAGGGGCGAATGTAGCTGGAGGGGCATCTGTCCATCTCCCTATCACCCCTTATATAGTCTATTTTCTCCCCAAAAGGAGAAAATGGGTGTGATTTGTGTGTGTGGGCTGTGTTTAGGTATGGGCTAAGGGTGCAAGGCTTTGTGCCTACAGGCTACTAGGTGTAAATCCGTCCCTTCTTTCACGTGCTGAACGTTTTTTTATAGAAAATACAAACAAAATGTTTGTTCACCAGCTGGTTTTGAATTTGTCAGAATATGAATAACTGTTAACCGGAGAGTCTTGTGCTACAGGGCAACATAATTAAATAATTCCCAATATTAACTAAGAAATACTCCAGTGCATTAAGAAAATCCCTACCATCTCTTTCCTCAATAATGGTAAGTAGTAGCAGCAACTTTTTAAAATGTAATAAATATCATGGTGTACTATGGTTGACAATCAATGAAACCAAACTTCGCTTTTGGCTTTTTAGTTCCGCAGAAATCCCCCCCCCCCCCCCCAAGCAGGAATATATAGCCCAAAAACAAATCATTTGTGTACATAAACAACCATGATATTACAGTAGCCCCAACTGGCTGCCATTGCTTTGTAGATTTTTTCAATCTGATCAAAAGACTGGAAAATAGATTGACAAGAAAACTGCCCGTATGTAACAGCCCTAAACCAGGGAATAGTTGCATTTCCCACAGTCTAGTGTGCAATTTGCGCCCGTACACGCTTACGGTTTACATTGCCGGTGAAAAGCTTCCAGGTAGTTCCCACTATGTGCATGGAGGTTTGGTTCGTTATTGGTTCGCATGCATGCACAACTTTTTGTGAGGTTCCATGCCTGCCAATAACACGATATGGCCCGGTAAGCGCGCACAAGGTGAAACACGCACAGCAGAGCATTGCAAAAATTCTCCATGCCCTGCTGTGCTTGATAGTGGGACCTAGCCCTTATTGTGATTTTAGGAGGTCACCAATAAAGGTAACTCATTCACATTTAGAATGTACAAAAAATCTTTTGTGTGACTCCATTCAAAAACCTGTAAATGTTCTCATAACCTCATCACCTTATACTGAAACATTTGTAATGTTTGCAACAATAAAATCATTACTTGTAAAAAGATCTCATTATAAAAATCTCTGGTCTCATTTCTGGATTGTGGGTACAGACAGACTGTTAAGTTAGAATAGTGTTTTATCCTCTGGTTTGTGTGGACTTATTTTAAAGGAGAACTATATTGCATGTAAAGTTTTTTAAAAAGCAGTTAAATGAAGTACAGAACTGGGGCAGGGAGGTAGTATGATATTCCTACCCCCCAATATTTTTTTCTGTAAGAGTCAAGAGCTGGGTACACATGAAGCAATACTCTCGTCCTGGCCAACCATTCTGCATCTCTGACCAGTTGCCAGGATAAAGTACTGTTGGTAGTGCTTGTGAAGGTTCTCATTCATCCAGTCTGGTTAATCTGTTGTATTCAATTGATAATCAACTGACTTGAAGTTTAGTTCTTGAAGACGTTTCGCTAGTCATTCCGACTGGCTTTCTCAATTTCAGAATGACTTGTACAAGAATCTGTGCAATTATGTACCCTGGAAAAAACATGGTCATCCCATATTAGGAGGGGCTCTTAGAAATTAAGAGAAGATTTCAAAACACCCATATCCCTGTCTGCTTTAAACTGAACAACGCACTGAGGCAGCAATTGGTACATCCGAAAGACCCAATACCGACAACACGATAAGCGACATCATATACGCAGTGCAGTGAAGAATGCTCTGATTTGTATGTGGGGGAGACCAACAGCAACTGCATCAACTAATGGCCCAGCACAGAAGAGCCAATATCCAATCACGCCCTTAACACTTAGCTGTGATATGCTAATTGGGATTTTCCAGGGTACATAATTGCCACAGATTCTTGTACAAGTCATTCTGAATTGAGAAAGCCAGTCGGATGACTACGAAACGTCTTCAAGAACTAAACTTCAGTCCAGTTGATCAATTGAATACAACAGATATACTGTTGGTAGTGGCAAAAGAGCCACAGTCGACAGTTTCGCCGTGACTGAGTGTGTGGCCCATAGAGGACCGCACTATTTGTCCATGTTTTTAGGATTCGTCCTTTCGTCAGGACACTAAAAGGGAGATTCAATAAAAGTTCTAATCGTGTAAAATGGTGCTAATTTTGCCCCAACCAATCAGAATTTATTTAACATTTGAAAGCTAAAATCTGATTGGTTGGGCGCAAATTAGCACCATTTTAAACGTAAGAACTTTTTATGGAATACTCTGAAAGTTTGCAGTTGAAAACACATTGAAAAATCCTATTGGTATGTAAGAATAACAGAAAACAGATTAGAGGAGCACACTGTTAGAGATATGAACACTTTATTGTTAAAACACATACATTGTTTAGGGGATCGGTTCCCTTGAAATGTATGTGTTTCACACAAAAAATGTTCATATCACTAAAAGTAGTGTGCTCTTATCTGTTTTCTGCTATTGATTTTACATCCCCCGGGTAGGGGCTGAGGAGTATTGCACCTACCAACAACTGGCAATTTGCCCTTCCAGTGTGCTGAGTGAAAAAAATTGAGTACTGTCCCAATAAATTTTGACAGTGTAGTTGTCCTTTAATGTTTTAATTACCACTGGAAGTTCATCCAGTAGGACTCCCCCCCCTCCCATTTAATGCAGTATCTAAATTTTGGTATATAGCAGAAAGATGACCTCTGCTAAATTCATAATGTAGCACTTTTCAGCAGTTTTCTTTACAGCCCCAATTAACACAAGTTGGTTGAACACAATAGAACGTCCCCACTGTGCTGATGCTGGTTGCTGTGTTACAGTGTCCTGGTATGAAAGAAATAAAAGCACTGAGGGGACATGGGGTAAATGACTAGGTGTATGGTTTACAGCTCAAGAGTAGTTCACCTTGCCACCTTCATGAACAATGCTTGTAACCTGATGCATACATTGTATAAAACGAAAAGGAATTGCTCAGGTGAGAAGACACTGCTATTACTGGTAGAACCCACTATTTATTATTCCTCCCCTTTTAATTAAGGATTTGGATTGATGATTTATAACATTGTTCATATTACAGTCATACAGTACTTATGATTAGTAAACTTCTGTGGTGTATCTGGATGCATCTTCGTAGGCTTGACAGTATTTATGAAGCTTTGGCCAGTAAACATCTTGTCATCTAGTTATATGACAAATATTATTACTGTGTCAGTATTGTTATGTGTGATTAAAGAGCAGCTATAAAAGAAGGAATCTTAGTATATCTGCCTGTCAATCTAGTGATTATCTAGGCTGTGGATTATAATGTTGAGAGAGTGTTTGTTCATTGCAGATTCACAGTCTAACCTGCTTGTCAGGGATATTTTTAAACACATTATTTCCAACTATCAGGCAATGGAATTGCTAAAAGGCCATTTAGAATAAAAATCACTGTTCTATAATGTGAATCTATCATTGGTTAGCATTTTATCATTGCAATCCATGTTTAAAATAAACAAACATTCTGGAGGTTGTTACTGATAAGATGGATTAAAGGGAAAGTTCAGTGGAAATATTATTTTTCAAATTCTTAAGTTCGTACCCACGTGTACGAAGGTTGTTTCGGCCGATAATCGGCCAGTGTATGGGCACTTTATTGGCTGAAACAGCCACTCATTAGGAGATCTGTCCAGTGGATCGGGCAATGATCCCCGAACGAGTGCCCGTTTCGGCCAATAAAGTGCCATACAAGGGCCGATTAGCGTCCAAACAGCCGTTCATACACATTGTGTGTACGAACCTTTAGTTTATATTATGCATACTAGTTTATTCCACATTTCTATTCCATTATTGTAAAAATCAGTTGAATTTATACCCCTTGCTATTCGCTGCTTGTTGATATTAGTGAGCTTTCATTTCAGGTTCTGTAGGGTCCTTCTTCTTCCCAGAATGCACCCTACCTTGGAATGTTCCTAACATAATTTCTACTGATGGCTGTTGGATGGGTCAACATGCTCAGATCTCTACTGAGCAACAGAATCAACCTAGGTGGCTGGGTCAGGACAGACAATAGCGTTCTCTCTTAGGTGTCCTGCAAACAGAAGTCAGTGTTTTGGAAGCATTTATTTATACACTGACAAATGCTGAATAGACAAGTTAAGGTCTTAGGAGGGAAATACAGGCTTTTTTCTTAAAAGAATATTTATTTGCACTGAACTCCCCTTTAAGGATAATTGTAGCTTTTAAAACCAAGATGACACATCAAACAATGGTGACAGGTATTTTCAGTATATAATCCTTTTCCATTCTTACTGCTTGTCTATAAAAAGAATCTGCCCATTCCAACCTGTTTTTTAAGTCATCACAGAAATAAAGATTACTGTACATAAGTAAATTGTACAATGAAAAAGTATTTTAAATATTGTTTTTTGGTTTTACAGCATTTAAAATCCATAAAAATGCTACTCATGAAAACTTGTAAGAAGCTAATAAATGTCCCGTCTGATCGATCCACCAGACAAGCTTAGCTCAGAAGATAATAAATAAGTAGAGATAATACAGTAATATAAAGAGAAAAAATGCTTTTAATAGACAGGTATGTTCATTTGAAAAAGATAAAAGATCACATTCAAACCTTTATCATTCACTAGAAGTAGACACAAAATGCATTCAGGCACTACACTTATTTATGCTTTAAAGTAATTTAAACACTATTTTTATTTAAATTTGTTATTAAGTAAAGATAGTATAGGTTGAATAAAGACATATGTCCATCCAGTCCACCTACTTAGCAATACTCACATATCCTGCTTACCAGCTGATCTAGATGAAGGCAAAAAAAAAAAAAAACAGTATGAAGGGGAAAAAAATAGTTGGGCAATCAAAATAAGCTTAATCAACTCCAACTTTAGTATCAATCCATACATGCAACATTCTTGGTTTTCAGAAACTTATCCAACTTTTTTTTTAAACTTTCCATGAACTTGCCATCACTGCATCCAATGGAAGACGTTCCATAGTTTGACTGTTTTCAAATTGAAAAACCTTTACGAACTTAAGACTACTTCTTTTCTTCCAGTCTTAAAGGTATCCCACTGCTAAAATCCTTCAGTTTTTTTGAAGAATGGGAGATAAAGGAGCTGTTCTTATCCCATACTTCAATAAATGTTCAGGAGTCAGGAAGGAAGTTGCAGAATTGAACCGGTCTCTCCTTCGCTCTCTGCCGCATGCTCTGAAAGTCCCGACGGATTTAGTGCGCATGTGCATCGCATTGTGCATGCGCATAGCGTACTAAGTCAGTTTCTGACTGTGTTCTGAACAATGGCCCAGATAGTTTATTGTATCATATCAAGCATCTTTTCTCTAGTGTGCATAAATGTAACTTAACACAAGCATTACAAGGATTTAAAATCCCAAATGCTTCACCTTACATCTATCAGCATTAAAGCTGACTTAGCAGCCCAATGTGACCATCTATCTAGATATGCCTGCACCAATTGCAAAATATCTGTATGCATTAATGCATGCTATAGTTTAGTTACAGTCGGGAATGTCTCAGGAGCCAGCGGTGGATCACACCACACGGTGTAGTTCGCTCATCTTTGTTCTTGGCTCCTGTTTTAATTGAAAAACGGGAGATAAGACATAGCTCCATTTGCTCCTGTTTCTTCAATTTAATGCAAAAAAGAAATACCGTAGCTCACTTTCTGAGTGAACTATTCCTTTAATAAACAGATTAAAAGAAGTGGCCCCAACCAGAACCCTGTGGAACCCACTTAGAACTTTAGTCCATATTGATTAAGCACCATTAACAACTCTCTCTGTATCCTATTATTACCAATTTCTATCCATGTACAAATGTGCCACCCAGCCCAACAGACATAAGCTTATACATAAGTTACCTATGAGGGAGTGTATCAAAACCTTAGCAAAATTTTAAATCCAAATTCCAAATAGAATTTGACAAGTGCTATTCCTCATAATCCATGCTGATTACTACTTTAGTATTCTGATTACTACATAAGGTATGTTTCCCGTTTCAAAGTTTCTGGTATCTTCCCACCCACTCTAGTTAAACTCGCAGGTCTGTAATACCAGGCTGTGAATTACTATCTTATTTGAATATTGGAATTACATCAGCTTTTTTTCAATTCAAGGCACACTTTCGAAGATGAGAAAATAAAAACAATGGCCAGATAAGTGAACTTGGTTCCTCTATAGGGGTACACAACATGCAATATTTTGTATTTTGGTCTGATCGACGATAGTTCAGTGTATCATTCCGTCGGCCCAAAATAATTGTATGTGTTTTAGGATGCGACCGATTGGACAGGTCGGTTTGCGGCAAACTGTTGGCCGTAGCCACTATGCCGCAACCAAAAGTCCATCCTCCTGGCCGACCATCGGAAAAGATGAACGTCGGTCTGGAAGATAAGTTGTATGGTGTGCACCATGCTTAGGACCCAGGGCTTCATTAATATTACGTTATTTGATTGTTTCTGAACCATATTTCAGTTAACCAAAGTGCAATTGTATCTTTTATAACATTACTGCTACTATACACTATACTTTATGGTACACACTTTTGAAAGATGACAGACAGGTTCTTGCAGATCTGCATACACACAGTCCCGAGCGTTCTCCCTATAGGGAGTCTACCGTGGCCGGTATGTGTATGTATATGTTTATTTATATAGCGCCACTTGGGGATGCAACATACCTATACCTGGATCTTCTATAGTGTAGACAGAAGAAAAAATTGTTCAAGACATTTGCTTTATCATCATCCTTTGTAACTATCTTATCCCCATAATTAATGGTACCACATTTTTAGTCCTCATCTCTTACTTTTAATATACTTTAATGTTTAGGGTGTTCTTTTGTCAGCTATCCTAACTTCATTATTTATTTTAGCTAGCTTAATTGCTTTCTTACAATCCTTGTTACATTTTTATAGTTCCTAATGTCAGGGTAATTAAAGTCCTTCCACCTGCATATGAAGCTGACTCACTTCCTCCCTGCTAGCATTGGTGGCTTGTAGCAGACCCAACAATAACTTTACCCCACCTCCTGTTCACAATTCCACCCATATGTCTCTGCTTTAACACTTATAATACATACCCCGCACTTTCTACTTTCTCTAATATCCTTCTAAATTTACACGCCCAGTCATGAGAATTATTTAACCATGTTTCTGCTATACCCAATAGATATACTTTCTAGTCATCATTATTTAGCCAGGCTCCTTGCATTTGTAAACACACATTTAGATAATGATCCTGTAATTTATCTATACACTTTAATACACATGCCTACTGATCATTTATGCTAGCCCCTCTCACCATTGGCCCATCTATACCCTGCTTACCCCCTGTGCTATCTACCCCAGTGAGACTGACAGTAACCCTAAACCTCTTTAAAATCTCCTCCAACCCTTTAGCCATCTTCTACTATTGTCAGGGCCCAGAAGGCAGCAAGGTCCACACAAGCCCATACCTTCTGATTGCGGAGCCCATAACCTCCGCAATCACTATTTTAAACAGTTTATCGCGCATATAATGAAAGCTCATAATCAGTGTTTATAACACAGACCGAACTTCCGCATAATTTCCGGAAGTTCGGGTCCGGGTTTTTAAACAGCTGATCGCCCGTTGTTTCATTCATACACCGATCAGCTGTTTTAAAAACAGCTAATTGTGGAGGGGTTAGGGGCCCGCCTCCAATCTCGCGGAGGGCCGGGCCACTGCAGTGATGCCCCTGCTCAAAATGGTTCCATAACATTGACATTTGAATATGAAATGCATTTATATTCTATTTGTTGGTATATGCATTTTGGTCATTAGATGCACTCTATATGGTAGATTACAATATGATTATTTTGTGTTTTTTATAACAACTATTATTTTTTTTTTTTTAACTATCAGCCGATTCATCCAAAGCACCATTAATGAAGACTTTATGGAACATTGCACAATGACCAAAATACTAATAATGTATTCAATCTGTCAGATCAGCTAGAGGCTCATGGAGTACAAGCAAAGTGATACTATCTTGTGACGAACAAGAAGATTTACCTTATGATGGAATCCTAGAATGCTATTTACCCCTTATTTAAACCAAGATGACCTTAGTAACAATGATGAGATTCTGGTATTCATCAAATGTGATGGCTGTGAAGAGATGTAGAACAGCCTGCTATGCAATCAAGTCAACAAGTCCCAGTGACCAATACGGATTTATTTACATTTGCTGAAGGAAATTTTGAATGTGCAACAAAAAGTATGAGGATTTCATCCGGTAGTGTCTACTGAAGGGAGTAAGAAATGCTCTGAGATTCCAAATACAGTTATTCCTGATGTTCTCCTTCGTCATTTCAATGATGACAACCTACTGAATCAATGAGTTTTTATGATTATGAAACCATTCCTGAAATATCGATTGTTGAGAGTATTGATGGATCTGTGATCAGCAGAAAAAGTGGAATTGAATGCAGTCAAGATATTTGTGAAACAAAGAAAAATAAAGAATATTGTTCAGAAAGAAGCAATAAGAGAGATTTAAAAGCAAATTGTAGGTGTGGATGATGAACAAATATCGATGATGAATCTTTTTCGTTGATTGAATGATGCTGATACAAGCCTTGGACGAAGGAATGGAAATACAAAAATAGTAGAATTACAGACTGACACAGGCAAAGCAAACAATGATGAAAAATTTAATCAGGAAAGAAGATACTCTCTCCCATGATATCAAGTATGGCCAGGTCAGGTTCACTACAAGCTGCCTGATTTCTCAAAAATTCTCCTAAAGTAAAAATACCCAAAGGGAATAACAGCAATAAGCCCACACCTGTCTTAAAAAGAACCGGTCATCTCCAGGTATGGTAGGACCATCAGCTGTTGTAGAGAGATTCTGGACTCTTTGCAACCTTCACCTGAATCTGAATTTACTGGGAGCATAGACAGAATAAATCATCACTCAGATCTTCTAGCGCAGTTGAATACAGCATCTCAACAAGATTTTATCCTGTTCATTTTGTCTGTGAAAACTTTGCCTGAGAATGATCATAAAACAAGTTAAACAGTTATGCAGTATGTATCTATGTATGTATGTTTTATTTATTGTAGCTCTACTTGGGTATGCAGCTCTGTCATTATATAATACAAAAGGGGGGAGCAAAAATATATAAATATGCATAATTATTATGTACTTTATAAGTATGCAAGTGCTTAAATCTTGTGACACGAGGTAAGAGTCCCTGCCCCATGGAGCATACTGGAAGTGCAGAACAGTAAGTACATGATGCAATTGTCCAGGCATAGAGGTAGGTTGGGAAATTATTAGTTTCTTCTTTAGCAAGATTCAGTTAAAGGCAGCAATGTACCATCCTGGAGGAGATGAAAAAGATATACAGATGTCAGGGCATAGCAAGTTTTTTTTTGTTCTTACTTCACTACACCGAAAGCTCTACAGATAACGTAGATAGTAATTGTGGTTTAGGTAAATTGTAAATATAGAGATTGAGGTTGCCACAAAGAAAGACATGGTTTTCTGCCCTTAAGTTAGAGAACATTTGTTTTAGGATGGACACTTCCTTCAAGCTAAATATGTTTGCTCAAGTTTAAAGGGGTTGCCTGTTGTTCAATGATCACCTCTGTATGAAAAAAAGATTGTCTGCTAATTGCCCATTATATCCTTAACCTAATTCTTTAAATATCTTCTTGTTCTTCAGTCACTCATTCCCCCATATATGGTTCTGACACACGTCCTAAACCCAACGCAAATGCAACACCATCTTTATCAGTTTGTTTTACAGGGATTTCCAATCAACCTCTTCAGTCTTCAAGCAGACCACAAACAAAGACATACCCATTCATTCTGTGGAGGTATCTGAATCTTAGTTCAACCTTGTTTTACATGTTGTCAGTTTGAAACCTTTATGATCTTATTAGAAAATGTTAATACAAATATTCAGGGAGATTCAATAAAAGTTTTAATCGTTAAAAATGGTGCAAATTTTTCCCCAACCAATCAGATCTATTTAACATATAAAAGCTAACATATGATTGGTTGGGGCAAAATGAGCACCTTTTTAAACGATAAGAACTTTTATTGTACCCTGTCAGTTTGTCTCCTATACTCTGATGTAACTTTGACCTTTGTCACGGGGGCAGTGTCCTACCCAAAATATAACAAAACAACACACAGTATGTAGGGATGAGTGAGATTTGACTCAGGCTTAGGCGGGGTACACACAGTCACGATAAAACGCCCATATTGTCGGATCCCACAGTATTGGCACTTTTTTGTGACTGTGTGCAGCACTTTTCTGAACGATCGGAGGCCGATGAATGTTCCCGTCAGCCTCAAGGTCATTTGTAAATTATAGAAAATTTCCACGAGGCCACTGACTTCTCTGTACTAAAGTATAGGGAGATTTGCCTGCGGTCATTTGAAACATCAGTTCCGAAAGTTCTCCCAATGTTATGCATAGGTAGAACGCTCGGACTGTGTGTACCCTGATCTTTGAAAATACAGACGTCTGCAGTCCTGACTGTCCTCTTTCAGAGATCTATGCAGTGTGTACCCAGCTTTAGTTGTAACAATTATTGGTGGTCCATTTACAAATCCATTAATTTTGCTACCCAAGTTGGAAATAAGAAAAGAGAGTGCCACTGAATTTTTTAGATTGATTTGTGACTGCACATGTGTTCCAGTGTCGCATTTGTCCTAAATGCCCTTTTATCTTACAGTTCACTCGGGATGTCAAACAAACCATTTTGCAGCCCACAGAAAATCTAGAATGAGTTTTCACAAGAAATATTTACAGCCTCATTTACCCTGAACCGCTGGGCAATATTAAAGTTAAAGTGGTGCTAACCATTCAAGAGAGATATCGAGGTTATACTGCAGTAACAGAACCATTTTTATTTTTTTTTTAAAAATGGCCAGCTTCCTCCTAGCTTCAGCACTATCTTTAAGGGACACTAAACTGAAAAAAAATAATATTTTTAGTTTTGTCAGGAACCTGATCCCTTTTTGCTCTCAGTGCTCCCGTCACTGATCTCCTCATGTCCTGTTCAGCTCACTCCTAGTTAGTATGCATGTCTCCTCTCTATGTATCTAACCCCTCCCAAAACTGAGGCACAACCTAGAGTGTGGATCATGGGCAGTGGAGATGATCTGTGCCCCCCCCCCCTCCCATATCATTCACCATGATTTTGTGTTAAAGGTAAAGTAAAACTGATTTGCTATGGGAAGGTAACAGCACTGGGAGCTGTAATCACTGCTTGATCAACTAAGATTTTTTTTTATCTGTAGGAGTTTGAAGGTGTGTGTGTGGGGGGACTTTGAATTGATTTCTTTAGGTACAGTGCTACTTAGGACTTAACTAATACACAGACGCAGTCACTGCAGGATTCGGTTTATCTGTCAAAAGAGCACAGAGAAACAGAAAATGCTTATTCCATTTCCTGATCTTAAAGGAATAGTCTCCTCGAAAAGTGAACCATTCCTTTAATGTATTGATTGAAGACTGGGAGGTTAAGAGCTATGCCTTACTTCCTGCTCTACATCAACTGAGCACGAAAAAGAAGATATTTACATTACATACGATCCTCCGCAGCATTGAAAATTCCAGACCGCTTCCTGTTCAGAGTAACTATAATGTGCATTATCGTGCATGAGTGCTATAGTTACTCTGAACCAGGAAGTAGTCGGGTCCTGTCCTACTGCAGCGGAGGATCGCGTGTAAGGTAAATATCTTCTTTCTTCATCCATCTCTCTTGCTCAATTGATTGAAGAATGGGAGGAAGGCACAGCTCCTTAACTTCTGGTCTTCAGGAATATTTCACTTTTCGAGTAACTATTCCTTTAATGCTAATCAATTAGCCTGCAGTGATAGAGAAATAAGCTTTACTTTTATAAATGGATGTTTTACATGTAGTGTGCCAGGGGAGGGGTCTGGTTGATTGACAGTTCAGAGCTAAAAACAAGAGATTAGAAGGTCAGAAAAAAAAGAGGACAGATTTAAGATTGGTTTAATTATTCCTAATTAGTGTGTGATCAGTTAAATGATTTGGCACAGTTTATCTTTAATGCAGGAAGTCCAGGACTGTAAGGGTGAGGCCCCCTTCAACACACAAAAGGCATTGCCTTTCTTGCAGGCCGCACCTCAGTATGTTTTATGGTGTGATCACTTCCTCTTCATATTTTGGAATCGATGCAATATGCACAAAAATTGTGCAAGCATGCGCTCATCTGAAATGCATAAGTCCCATTGGGGTGAAAATCAACAAACTAAAACAGTTATTTGCTCTCTTCTTCTTTGCAGACATTCCATTTCAGGCATGTGAAAAAGATCCATGAGAGCTCCCAGTGCCACTCCAACAGAAGGAGAAAAGATGGCTGACATTCTCAGGGAGAAGCCCATCAGCTGCAAATTAGTAATATGACTATGCGTTTAAGTGGAAAGTTTTTAAAAGTAACATCCAGTGGATATATACATTAGGATGGACGACTTCCTGAAGTTCGGTCTTTTCCAACGTCAGTAAAAGCTCGAAATCAATGGGAGGAAATAGTTTTCAAAAGGTTCAGATTAAAGCATAAGTGCACTGTAAAATCAAGTTATGTTTATTTGGAAGCTGCAGCTTTAAAAAACTGTTGCCATAATTTTTTTTTTACCTACGCCCCTCCAGAGCCTAGCTTTGTGCCTTGAAATTTGCTGACATCTTGTAACTGGTTTGCTGAATGTTAAGCTCCCCCCTCTGAGATTTCCTCCGCTTTCTCCTGCTTAGCCTCAACGGTATGCCTGTGAGTTCCGTCCCACTCTCCTGCTTGAGCCTCAAACGGTAGGCCTGTGAGTTCCATGCACTCTCCTGCTTGAGCTCAAACAGTAATGCCTGTGTAGTTCCGTGCACTCTCCTGCTTGAGCCTCAAACAGTAATGCCTGTGAGTTTCCGTTCAACGTGCGTGTGAACGGAACTCACCAAGCACTTACTGTTTGAGGCTCAAGCGGAGAAACAGAGGAATTTTCAGAGGGGCTGAGCTTAACATTCGCAAACCAGTAACAAGATGTCAGCAACTTCCAAGGCACAAGCTTAGGCTCTGAGGGGCATAGGGGAAAAAAAATATGGCAACGGTTTTTTAAAGCTGCTTTTACAGTGCACTATCCTTTAAATACAGATAAAATACAATGTAACTTACTGTAAATCGCCATGGCAGCCTGGAAATGGTCTGGGAACACAAACATATATCGCCAAAACTTTTTAAACACCTTCTTTCCCCACGATCGAAATTGTCGGTTTCCGCATGCTACATTCAAAGGTTATGGACAATTCATTACCGAAAATCGAACAATACATTTTAGGTTATCAAAAATTGAACATTACATTCAAGAATTACCAGGATTTGAATGCACAGTCTAGGGTTACCGAACGATACTTCGAGTTTACTGAATTGACTGCTACATTTGAGGGTTATCGAAAATCAGACATTACATTAGAAGGTTACCACAATCGACCGCTACATTGAGGGTTACCAAATGATACATCGAGGTTACGAAATCTAAGGCCACATTTGAGGGTTACCGAAATTGACTGCTACATTCAAGGGTTTACCGGACGATACATTCGTGGGTTATCGAAATCAAATGATACATTTGAGGTTTACAGAAATTGAAAGCTACATTTGAGTGTTACCGGAATCAAAAGGGTACATTCGAGGGTTACGGAATTCAAAAAACGTTACATTCGAGGGTTACTGATTCGAGGGTTTGATAATTATCGAAATAGCCGTCAGCGAAAACCGAACTAATTGTAGTTCGGATACAGTTCAGATAGTCCATCAGTAATAAACATAATGTTATAATATATAAAAATTAGTCACAAGAAATGTAAATGCAAATACAGAGAAATGCCTGGTCTAAATTAATTGAAATTTTTTTTTCAAACAAATAATAATAGAACTTGGAGTTGCCATGGGGCTTATGCTGGCTATACACAGGCTGATTACTGTTGATCGATTTGATCAATCCCTTTCCCCCGTTATTTGATGGACTCCTTGCTGATAGTGTGCAGTCCATTAGAACAGGAGGCGATAGACCAGTACAGAAATTCTCCAACTATTCCTCCATGGCAGGCTTTGAGCAGATTATAGCTGAAATCTGTTTAAGATCAACGGTGGCATGTGGTGTATTTCAATCACTACGCCCAATCAGATTTCAATTGGGAAGTGACCATCTTTTCCATCTATTGTGTATTGGTAGAGATACTTACTGAAAAAATATTTCAGTGACCCTAGCAGTAGCCTAAAGCCCCCATAAACACAGGCTTGATATTCCGTCATATTTGGAGAATATGATCAAATTGATCGATTATACCGATTACCGACCAGAAACCTTACTTAGTTTTCAAGCTGAAAATCAGCAAGAACCCCCGGCACAAAGTGGGGATTTTTTTTATAGGTTCTTCTGATCTGATTTTTGTTTGATCGAAAAACCTGGACCTTATATGACTATATATATATATATATTCATAAAGGTGGAAATTATTTAGTATTTATAAGATAGTATACATGTATTTAGAAAAGCAACTTCTTTCTTGTAGGAGGTTGACAAGCGCTCTGAGTCCTGAACTAAAGAATTCATTACATTTGACAAACCACTGTCTGGTCCTGAGTTATATCTCTTTTTGTCCTGTTTGCTGTGATTTGCTTTGTGCTCTTGCATGGATCAATACATTCTAATGAAAATTCGAAGACACAATTTTGGGCATTACAGAAAACTGCTGTTAAAGTATATAAGGCTACGTTCACACTAGAAACTGAACAGAAACGCATGTGTTTCTGTCCAGTTGTATCCATTTATTTCATACATTTGTATCCATTTTTCACATGTTTATTCCATATAGAAAATGCATGAAAAAAAAGACAGAATGCTGCATGCAATGCGTTTTTTAAACGGACTGGAACGGAACGGATTATAATGCAGCAGTTGTGAACGACATTGAATCCTGTGGGGTTTTACTGTCCTGTCCATTTTTTTAAACGCAACCCTGCGTTTGAAAAATGGATACAAACTGATGTAGTGTGACAAGCCTTAAGCTTTTTTAACTTAATCTGGGTACACCCATAGCGATAAAGGACAATTTTTCGGTACCGCATGGGAACAGCCCATATTGGCATGTGTGTGTGGTAAAGGTATGTCCACCCTAAATTTAATTTTTTTTATATAAGATTCCCCATGCCTGCCCACCCCAACCGCTTTATTTATATGTTCAGAAAGCCCCCAAACTCTACTTACCTCCCCTCTTTCCTCCGCCGCGCTGCCGGCCCTCTGCGCGCGAGAAAATGCAAGCGAGAGGCGGGACCGGCACCGCGTCTGTGATTGGCTGAGCGGCAGCCAATCACGACCACGCTGCCGCAAGCTCACTTCGGCGGAGGAAAGAGGAGAGGTAAGTAAAGTTTGGGGAGCTTTATAAACATTAAATAGAGCGGTTGGGCGCAAGGCATGGGAATCTTATAGTTAAAGCTTTTAAGCTTTTTAAGCTAGGGGAGGGAATCGGGAGAGGGAGGGAGAAGGGCTGCATTACGCATGCCAAACCTTCTCCCGGAGGCCAGGTAGGAGGCAGAGTCCTATATGGACTCTGCTATCCTCCTGGTGGGCATTTTTTGTACTTTGGGGGGGAGCTACAGGAGAACCATATGGAGCTGGGATGTGAGGTAAGGATTAAACTACCACTACATAATGGGGCCAGTAGTTGGGGGGATTAGTTTTGGGGGTGGACATGCCCTTTAAAACCACTGTTTCCGATCAAAAACAAATTTTGCCATGTTTTGGCCATTGGGCACATTAGTATGGCCTTTGTAAATAAGTAAAATAATTACTACACCAAATCACATTTTACTTTAACCCTGGCGAAAAAGTTTGTACTCAAAAGAAATAATCAGTTTTGGGAGCGATCATAAGACATCTTCCAAACAGATTTATCTATGGTCCTTATACAAGACAGGCTTCTTGGCAGTAGCTAAGCAGCTTTGTTCTGTACTATGGGAGGGGAGTTTAGAACACCTAAGAAGGCTTGTCCCCTGACACGTTGTTTCATGTTTGCCAATAATATGTGCCTTCCTCTGTGGATTATTTGAGTGAGAACAATGAACCCTACTGTAAGATATCTAACTACCGTATATACTTGAGTTATGCCGATCTGAGTATAAGTCGAGGTACCTATTTAGACCAGAAAAACTTAGTAAAAACTGGTTGACTTGAGTATAAGTCGAGGGTAGAAATTAGGACCACACTACTGCCTTCTGATTCTGTATTGTTTTGTGGCTTTAGTTTGCGCTTTAAATGGACAACAGAATTCCCATAAAGTAATAGCCAAATCCAGGGCCGCCATCAGACTTTCCTGGGCCCCATACTGGGTACATTTCTTGGGCCCCCCATAGCACTCAACCAACTCGACAGTCCTACCTCCCAATTTTTAAAACGCAAAAAGAGGCCCATGGGGAGAAGAGATTTTCCCCACAATCACTTTAAGACCACGCCCACGTTGTTAAGTACACACAATTTAAAGAACCATTCATTTTACTTTTGCTGCAATATATATGTTCACTAGACATAAGCCTGTTACATTAACAGGTGCTAGACATGCTCTACCTCCACGACGCCACACAGACCGGAAATATAAAACGTACACACACTTAAGAATGCCCTCATGCCCAGGGCACAGACTGGTAAATATAACATACCCATATATATAGCAATTTGTAACAAATGGGAAGACGCCGCTTTGCAAGCGGCTTGTCTTCCCATTGGGCTGCCTCCCGGATTGTCACTGACAGTGCCAGTTGGGGAGATCGGAACCGGAGCGACGAGGGAGATACAAGTAAGGTAGTTGCAGGACTTT
>JAACNH010003285.1:0-30203 GCA_019447015.1 Hymenochirus boettgeri | reverse complement strand
TCATCAGAACCCTGCAACACAGAGCAGAGAACATCTCTGGCTAAATAAATAAAACATCTTAGGACTAGGCCACGTTTTTCGCGCATTTGAGCACAGGTTTTCAGTGCTCGCTATTGTGCCCGCGATTTTCGCTAAAATGGAAATACTGGGAACGCGAAAATTCCCACGATTTCCGATCGCATGATTGCGCGCGCCGTTTTCGTTTTTGGTACCGCATGCTTGTCAACATTATGTTTAACATAGCGACGCCACGGATCACAAGCTGGGTTCATCAGAACCCTGCAACACAGAGCAGAGAAACAGCTCTGGCTAAATAAATAAAACTCTTAGGACTAGCCACGTTTTTCCCGCATTTGAGCACAGGTTTTCAGTGCTCGCTATTGTGCCCGGATTTTCGCTAAATGACATACTGGAACCGCGAAATTCCCACGATTTCGATGCGCAGGTGATTGGGCCCGTTTTCTTTTGGTAACGCATCGTTCACCATTTTTTTGGCGTTAACGCATGCGTTTCCATACTGGAAAATGACAAAATCGGCATGTGCAAAACTCATAGCAAAACACACACACCACGCACAAACAATAGCGAGGTTATTGCACGCATTGTTTGCGCGATTCTTGTCATTTTGCGTTTAGTGGTGGCCTCAGCCTTAGAGGAGCCCTTAAAACTTGTGGATATCCGGACGGGCGCTTGTCAAAAGAAGCAGAAGGAAAGAAAAGAACACAATACCACATGAAGGGGAAAGCAAGACGGGAGAAGAACATGGTCATCCCATATGTAGCAGGGGTCTCCGAGAAATTAAAAGAATTTTCAAAAAAGCCATAGGCCTGTCTGCTTTAAAGGGCATGTCCACTCCAAAAATAAAATTTGCCCCACTACTTGGCTCCACTGAGTGTTTTAAAAAATCCTACCTTACATCCCTGCTTCTTATGGTTCTCCTGCAGTCAATGACCAAAGTCCAGAAAACTGACCAGGAGGAGCTGTCTTTCTGTATGAAAGGTTTCTCCTCTGATCTGTCCTCTAAGAGTACAGTGGCATGTGCAGGGGAGCCCTTCCCCCCCCCCTCACTCCCTCCCTCCGGTCCTGATCTTCTGCCTCACCACTACCATAAAACACATATAATAAATGTGTTCCTCTCTGCTGTATTAAACAAAAAAAACCCTTCCTGCATACTTACAGCCCTGCACTCCCGCGGCTATCTTCACAGCAGCAGCCGCATCTGTAAGGCTGATTGGCAGGACTTCACAGGCGCACCTCGTCCGGTCCGGCCCCTCTCTGCTGTTTCAGGTTAGTAGCCGCGAGAATGAAAGGAATGTATGTATCCTGGAATTGAACCAAATGCTGTAACTGATTTATTTATAGCATTGCTTGCTAGTATACTCATTTTATCTCACAATATCTATTTTGCAGGCTTAATTGAATTGTATTGCTCTCTACTGCAATAATGAGTGGAAAGAAGATGGTAATGTGGACAGTCTCTTCCTAAAGGAAGATTCAGCCAAGGATTTAAGCCCTGAAAAACATGCTCACAACTGAAAATGCAATGAGAAGAAGATCCATACAGGTCGAACATCCCTCGTTGACAGATTACCTGTAGCAGAAATGGGGATTCCTTCGCAGAAATGCCTTTGTGATACTGACCGTTGCAGCTGTAGTGCTTGGTAAGATATAGCAAGAAATAAATAGTTTTCTGGAACGCCTCGTTTGTGTTTCTCCCACCCTACTCTTGGTTCTACTACCTCTCTACTGTTCCCTAAGGCTAAGGTTCCCTGATGTGCTGCTTTGGTTTACAAAAATGTTACCAACAAAGTTACTCCGAGAGTTTGCAACAGAATAAAACCCAATCAACAAATTATTTAAAGTAACTTTTTTTAAAGAGCAATTATACTTCCTCCCCCTCGCTCCTCTTCTCCACCTGTTAAAAGTACCCAGAATGAGGACCTAAACAACTATGTCCTCACCCCTGATTCTTACAGATCACGCTGTATATACTTATTCTGTCTGCATGACTGTCACTGATGAATGGCCGAATATACTGAGTTTGTTTGTTTTGAACTTCCAAACCTCAGTAAAAGTTAAATTAAAGTCAATGGGAGATATTGGTCGAAAGGTTCAGACAAATAACAGATACAAAAACAATGGTACTTCCTGTAATGGCTGTGGCACCTGGGAAATGGTCTGTTGAACATGCACCTATCACCAAAATGCATTTAAACACATCTTTCTTCAAGTTTCGGGGCAATTGTCGTTTCTGTATGCTACATTCCAGGGTTATGGCCACTTTGAGGGATACTGAAGGATAACATTGGAGAGTTTATTGAAAATTGAACAGTACATTCAAGGGTTACGAAATCAAACGTAACATTCGTAAGATTTTCGGGGGAAAAATCAAACATACATTCGGTGGTTCAAAAGCTGAACATACACATTCGAGGTTACCGATTCGAGGCTACTTTGAGGGTTACCGATTTTGACCATACAATCAATAATTATGGCAATAAGTCTGCGAGTTCAGAAAACCGAAATAGTTCAGATAGTTTGAGTTCATCCGAACTCATATAGTTTGTGTCCTCACTAGTCGTTGACAGTAAGGAGAGGTGGACAGTGAGGGAAACTTTATGTAAGTGGTGAGGACCCAGTGTGATAGGTCCTCACCCTAGGTACATTTTAAGTGTGGAGCCAAGGAAAGGTTAGTATAATTGCCCTTTATAAATATAAATAAGAAGAAAAATATAAAACCACTTGAATTTTGTTCTCTTATAAATTCATGTATTTTCCAGGTTATATGCGCTATTATACTGTGTATAAAACCAAAAGACAAAGAAAATAAAGATTTTTTTCAGCCTTTTTCTGGCACTTGCCCTATTTCCAGAGCATGGGGGGAGAATAAAAGTAGAACGAAATACAACTTTGGAAACTATAAGCAAGGCATTCAATGAAAGGGCATTCTGATGATAGATAGATGTCTTAATATAATGAACAAAAATATTTTCTATAGAAAAGCATCTCTGCCATATGTGTTTTGTTTTATTTAGTTACAATGAAGACATAACATAATCAGTGATATGCTGTATTATGGATGAAATTCAGACACACAGTTTTTCTTGTTTGTTCAGGTATTGCACTGGCTTTTGCTTTGCGACCGTAATATATGTCCTATCGCCTAAATACTTCTCTTTTCCTGGTGAACTACTGATGAGGATGCTTCAGTATGCTGTCCTGCCTTTGATTGTGTCCAGCCTGGTGACAGGTGAGAAGATTTTATAAGAAGGTTCCATGTTATTGCCAGTACAACTCACAACCATGCAGCAGTCTTCAAAGGGCCCTGTGAGCACAGCACCAATTGGCCACACCCCGACCCCAGTATGTGTATGCTGTGGTGGCTCAACAGCTGAAGGGAAGTGTAGGGAAACAGAAATAGTTTTTACCATGGTTACACTCAACGCTATTTTTAACACTGTTAAATCTCTTTTTATGTATGTGGAGGCAGAATCTGTTCAATTCATGTTAACAGAATAAAAATTCTAATTAAAAAACTATAGACTTTAATGCATTGATTGAAGCCCGGGAAGTTAAGGCATAGCTCCTTACTCCTGGTCTTCAATCAGTGCATTTAAGTATATTTCACTTTTTCCAGTAAGCTTTCCTTTAAGGTTAGTGGAATGAAAATTAAGCATTCCTAAACATATATATTTGTACGGAACTTCCCTTTTAAATCAGTTCTCGAACAGTCAACGTGACTTTTTAGATCTCCTGTAAGAGTTCACCATCAGCTCAAATCCAAGAGCCATAAGCTATTCAGCAGCAGATGTGCTGTGCTCTTTGTATGTAAGTATTAATACGTTAGTGTCTCTTGCAATACTCGTGCAGCCACCGCTTCTAAATGTGTTTTGCGATCTGTTGGTGCATAGAATCCCATGCCAGTACTTTTCAATTTGGATGGCTACACTGTATGTACTGCACTATGATCCCGCCACACATTTTTTGTGCTTGATACAGATTATTGGCAAATCGTGCACAATGCACAGTAACAACTGCATTGTGATCAAGCTGTGATCAAGCTGTTGTTGAACGTGAATCGATTAGCGTGATTTAACCCATTTTAGCTGCGTCTCTGCATGAATATGCCCATGTATTTTAAAATAGTCTCTGCTAGTCTGTTTCTTCCCCCAATTTTCCCCCCCATCCTTTTAGGAATGGCTTCTCTGGACAGCAAAGCACAGGCAAGATGGGTATTCGGGCAGTGGTAATATTACACTGTAACTACTTTAATAGCTGTCTTTATTGGGATAGTCATGGTGATCATTATTCACCCGGCAAAGGTACCAAAGAGAATCTGCAGTCCCGGGAAATTGAGAGAGTCCAGGCACAGATGCTATTCTGGACCTAATCAGGTAATGTGTCTGCTATCCAGAAGCTATGTTAACATTAATATAATAATAGTGCTCCATATTTAATCTTTATTATAATTCAACAATTCTGTTTCTGGCATTTGCTAGGCTTCTTGTTTTTGTTTTTATCATTCATATTTATTATTTAAAGGATATGTCACTGGGATTTTTTTTTTAAAATTGCCCATTTCTGGAAACTATCAGGGAGATTCATTGAAAGTTCTTATCGTTTAAAATGGTGCTAATTTTGCCCCACCAATCAGATGTTAGCTTTCAAATGTTAAATAAGATCTGTTGGTTGGGGAAAATTAGCTCCATTTTAAAAGATAAGAACTTTATTGATAACCCTGTATATTTTTTCCTAATTATAACTGCCATTTTTTTTGATCTGTCCCCTATTTCTTTAGATATCAAGTCTGAAGCATCTTACATTTCAGCTGTCAATGAAGCAGTGCCTTAGTATCAGAAATTCTTCTGTTATGTATAATTTCTGTTGGAATGGTGACAGTTTTTATGTGAACTGCATTTTGGGAAATTCCCTCTCCCAATGCTGCCTCATAGAGATTACATAGCATGCTTGCCCTCACAGTGAGTCAGATAGTCTAGCAGGGGCGGGGAACTGAAGGCCTGAGCTTTAAGCAAAAAAGTACTAGATTGAAGTCATGCTTAATCATGCTAGTAATTTGGTGTCATTTACCTGTATGAGATTGCACTAGGTATTTAAAGTGCAGATTAACAGCCCAAGAGGGGACTCTTTAGTGGCACCAGCTATAAACTTACCACCACAGAAGGAACCACTGATTCGTAATTTTGAACTGGTGAATATCTATGATGATTAGACATACAGGGAGATTCAATAAAAGTTCTTATCGTTAAAATAGTGCTAATTTGCACCAACAATCAGATGTTAGCTTTCAATTGTTAAATAAGATCTGATTGGATGGGGCAAAATTACGCACCATTTTTAACGATAAGAACTTTTATTGAAGCTCCCTGATAGGTCCAAAGTTTGCCCTGTAAGGCTAAAAACATTTTTACACACAGAAGCACCTTCTCTTTGGTTTCCTGATTTAAAAGAATATAATGTAGAGCTTTAAAAGGTATTAAAACGTGAATTTTGCATACAAATAAAATTTGTTTGTGCTTAAGCAGCATAGGGGAGGGGATATCTTAATCAACCTGTATATGAAACCAAACCCTCCCAGGCGGTGCTTTTCCTGATAAACCCTACTGTTCTTGATAAAATCAAGTTTTACCCCCACATCCCCCCACCTGTCTAGGAAAAATAACATCCATATATATATTAAATATTTCTAATGGTGGCACAAGCTATAGTTAACACAGAAGTGAGTGTGATTGTAGAAGTGGGTGTGGTGGGCTGACTGCAACACTGGCTAGTGAAATAGGTGTCGACCCTAACACTGGCTAGTGAACTGGAGGCTGAATGTAAAGCTAGCTGGTGAACCTGGGGGACTGATTAAGTGTCCTGTCCCCCTAAACACAGGCTGGTAATATAAGTGCCCCCCAAACACTTGCTGGTAGTATAAGTCCCCCAGACACAGGCTGGTAAACTGGCTGCTAAATTAAGTGCCCCTCAAACTCAGGCTGGTAAACTAAGTTCCTCCCGAAACACATGCTTAATATAGCGTTCTCCAGGCTGGTAATATAAAATTTCCCCCTCTATAGGCTCAAGTGAAAAGCTAGGGCACCATTAAAATGTGGAGGGTGCTATTCAAAGTGTTTTCTTTAAAAGACTGGGATCCTTATCAAACATATAGCAACAGCTGTTTCCAATCTAGTTCCCTCAGAGGTGTTTCTAAGGGTTTGGCACCTAAGTCAAACTGTGCAAAGGAGCCCGAGTTAGTAATAGTGTGAGTTGGGGTGGGTTTTATTCTGGTCATGATTTCCTGGGGCAGGAGTGGCTAAACATTTGGTACACTGGTGTCTAAACATTATTACACAACTTACAATGTCATACTGGGCTCCTGGGCTCACCATGGAATCTGTGGCCTTAAGCTAATCATCCAGTCTGCTGAGTCAAATAATTGTAAGTTAGCATTGTAATATACAATCAATAATCAAGGTTACTTAAAGGGAATTAAGTTTTAAGACAACATTGTCCCAATAGACAGATACATTCACAGCAACAAGCTGTCTCACCATCCCTTGTTGGTGTCGATTGGTATTTATGAAATAAATGTGCGGGTACTAGGGTTGGTTAGCTCCCATAAGCCACCCTAGTACAGTCCAGTACAAATAGAACAAAATAGTTCAGTAAAAATGGAACAAATAAAAACATGTTGCAGCCTTGCTTACTAGAACCTGACAACCAGTTATATAACAGCACAGAGATTCTCCCTCTCCTTGACACAAAACATGTTTTTTTTTTTTTTTAAACACATTAATGCTCCTGTCTTACAAAGATATGTAGAGATGTTTTTCATACAAAAAGCATACTTTGCAGTGTTTTCCTAGCTAGCACGGATTTTATAAACAGAAAATTATCATTATACATTATAACATATCAGTAAAAAATAAAAGTCTAGCAAATTGAACTTGCAACCCATGTCCTCTGTCTTGCTAAAAGCAATGATTTTATCCCCAACCCAACAGATATTTCATGGAACATTACTACCTGTAGAATCTTTATCTTTTGCTAGGACCTAATGGAAACAAAATGCTGAGGGTTTGAACCTGTGACTTAAGTGTTTCTAAAACAAGTGCTTTAGCAGGTGAGCCTCCGCAGCAACTCACACGTACAGTACTTTGAAGCTTTTAAATTGTACCTATCGTTTTTCTGGTGAACTAGAATAAAAAAAACATAGTGCTTTTACATCTTTTCACGTGCTTTGCTTTCCGCATATGGGGCCACAGCCTAAAAGGGATTAAATCCTTGATTATTATATCTGGTGAGATTTATGTTTTAACCTAATTAAAATTAAATATGACCATGTGATGCAGTTAACAACATTCTTACCTACAAAAGATTATGAATAAAACCATTTTGCATTTACTAATGATCTATATTAGGAAGGCTGAGGAGGTTAAGGGCTAGATTTGTGACTAAACCCTGGTGGGATTTGGTTTGGGTTTGTAGCACTAGGCTAATATTCATTGAGGTACAATCTTTAAAGCATGATGCTATGGGGAGACCAAAATGAGGATAATCCTAAACCATCAATTCTCCACAAAAAATGCCAACATGTAGTCCTATCAGAATAAGGTTAGGCTCCTGGTGTACATATATTTATCTTTCTTCCTTCTAGACCAGTATCCATAAAACTGCCCACAGGGGAGGTTGATGGTCACTAACATGCACTGGCCCAGTAGTGTGTTGGGAGCTATTACAGAGTGTTGTTACCTCTGGTGCTTCACTATATCTGTGTTCAGAGTTCCCTTACCACCATTTTGTGGCCCAGATTTTAATAAAATTACGTCTCCTTTCCCTCTCGCGAAGTATCTTGCTCATAAGATGGACCAACTACAGCATGTGCAGAGAAGTAGGCCTGCAGGTGCCGCGCACGTCGTCGCAAGCAGAGGGCAAGGCGGCGGATCGAAGTAATGAAAGTTGTGGGGGGTTAAAAAAAAAACAAAAAACATGCTGAAAGTGGATCTGGAAATTTTTTGGGGTGAAAGGGGATGTGACTGCGGAATGACCAAAACATAGGGTACAAGCTTTGCTAGTGTGCAAATCCGGAGAGAGGACAGTGTCCTTAGTAACTAGTCAGTAGGAGGTGGTGTGCGATTAGGGTGAAACTAGGAATTGTACATAGGACTGCTAATCGAGTGGGGCGCTAGAGGGATCTCACAGTGAAGGAACCAGTTTATTTACAGAGGAGTAAGTGCCATCGGAGCTATAACCTAAACATAATATGTTAAGACGAGCATGTTACGTAACATTCCGTCAGATGGGCAGATAAGTTATAGGGATTCTTGCAAATGAGCATAAGCTGTATCAAGGAGAACAAAGTGGGCACTTGATTATTGGCTTGTGAAATGGAGTATGGCAGATTACTTTTGGAGCCATGGTGTAAAGTGTAAGAAAAAATGTATACTGTGTAATAGAGTGGAGTAGTGAGAAACCTTGAATGAGACGGACTATAAGAGATAGAAAAAAACTAGTTATGAGTAGAAATGTGGAGATAATGTTATAAGCCACAAGAATCCAAAGGGGAAAGCTAAAATGGCGAAATGCTGGAACAGAAGTAAAATAAACGGCTAATGCGGTGGCAGTGTGAGCGGTAATCTCTATGGATAACTGGAAAGGATGAAAAAGGGAAAAAGATCGGGGGGAATACAAAAGGGAGTATTATAACACAAAACTACCATACATTTGAGCAGGAGTATGAGGCACAGTTACTTTAATAACAAAAGAAACCTGAAACTGCTTCCCAATCGGTCAGGTTATATTATGAGAGAAGGTTATACTATCCATATCACTTGGGGAATACACATCAGAGAAAGCAATGGTTTTCAAAATATGTGAACGAGAGAGCTTTTTCGAACTGGAACACCCAACTCAATTCTTGTACAGAGGTGATAAACTACTACAAGAAGCACCCACTGCAGCCATAGGCACATCAGGGGGCACCGAATTCTTCGTTTCTACAGTCCAAGCCCCAAAAGACTGCTGTGGCAGTATGTTTTGCTAGGGCCCAGGTATTCGACTTACGCCCTGCTTAAAAGGTGATAAGTTGGACTAGATGGACGTATGTTTTATTCAACCTCCATTACCAAATGCTCTTTTTTCTGCTTCAAATATTATTGCTGTGATATAAAGTTTATTTGGTTCCAGTAGTTAAATGTTACCTTAATCAATATTCTGTCTTCTCTAAAATATCCTGTTGTGCCTCCCCTGTCGGGAGACATGCATGAGCAGGTAATTAGGCTGACCCTACTTTACTGCTCTGTTTTTTTTATATACATTTGGATTTGCTGGTTATATTTCCTTCAATAACTGACTGACCTTGTGCCCTTTAAGTTTATTGCTGCCTTCTTTGTCATAGATTTGTAAAGTGTATACTATCACTACAGGCATTCCTATCTACCAGGGTTCGGTGTATTAAGTAATGCATACATGACATTTGAATCTGATTTTCTATATAATTATCTCTCTTAAAGGATAGTTTTCCCCCAATTTGGTGGAAGCTTTTTTTAAACAGGTAATATTGCATGTATTCTTTGGCACTGTAACCTCTTACAAGTCTCTCATTCATTGGAAAAAATACTCATAAATGCAGAATTACATAAATAATACTCCAGTAGCTTTGCATGGACTCTGGAATAGTAAACTGTGCTTACTTTAGTATTATATAAAAGGACTAATAAATATAGACTGCTCATTAATGACCAATGGACACACAATGGACCGGCGTGGTCTGAAACATGAAAATAATGTCTGCCAAAATAAAGCATTTGGCAGACATTATTGTGTCTTTTAGTCCATTATTGGTGTCTTTTAGTCATATAATCTATACAATATATATAGATATATATATATATATATATATTCCCTTATATTAATATATATATTTATATCTCCATAGGAGATTACACATGGGAAGTAATGATTGATTGTATGTGTGTACTATCTTACTGTACCATTTAAATGACCATCCTAAATGATATAAATTTAGCACTGACTTATATTGGGTACAACACAAAATATACAAATACATAACTTACTTACACAGCACGAGGGGAATCCCTTTTAAAAGTGTAATGGTCAAATGGCAGCTTAAACCACACCCCTGTGTCTGCTCCATATGAAAGGAAGTGATCCAAAAAAAGTTTCTGTCTGCTACAGGAGTGTGATGTGTATTTGATTGACATATACACCAAGGCTCCTTATATACCACCTCCAGCCTGCAGGGGGTGTCAGTGAGTAATAAAAGACAAGCATCCTGCTCTCTATGGTAGGAGGAGAGAAAGTGAAAGGATGGAATGTGTGTTGGTGTTGTGTCTTTGTATGATATGATGCACACAAGATCCTGTGTATAAGACCCTGTGTATAAGATCATTGTTGGGAGGACAGATATTGGACAGACAATTTACCTTATTGGATACAAACTCTGAGGCAACAGATAAGTGTACCACACACCTTACAAGGTCCCACAATATACAGGCCTGGTCAATTTTCCAAGTGGTGCACCATAGACAGAACCCCTGATTACTGCACTGTTTTGGGAACCTGTTTATGTGCACTGTCTGCTTTGTGCCATACCACCAGGTAACCCACTGTGTGCCATGCTACCCATAATCCTTCCATAAGCAGTGAATCTGGTACAAATTGGTGGCAGTGTGCTGGTATACCTTATTTCCCCCTTTTTTTTTGTAATATTGTCCTTGGTATAAGCTATGGAGGCTGCTACTGATTATTGATTTAATCCTCTTGTCCTTGTACCTGCAGATGAATTCCCCAATACACTCCGTACCTCTACCAGGCCCAATTGCCAAACCTATTTAAATCTGATCCATTTGGTGGGTAACTAGGGGATGGACTGATGGCTAGAACAATTTAAATTGGCAGCCACTATTAATGGTGTGGATGAAGTTCTCACTTGCAAGTCCGACCTTTTGCTTAGTGGTAAAACCAGGCAGGTATACCAAGATTTCTTGTATACTGAATAAAAAGCAGTTATCGGTTATTAAAAATTGCTCTGAAGAAACTTTTTTCAATAGATCTACATAGTATATAAGAATAAAGGATAAATCATTCTTAGGTAACTGGGGAATGAGAATGTTTGTTTAATGTTAGATTATTAGGGCATGCTATTACATAACAGCTGAGGTACATTCTGTTATAAGAGGTACCTTACCACTTGCCGTGGTGAAATACAATAAGTAATAACCAGCATGTTTATTTCAACCCACAGAGTAGCAGGATTGCCTGGATCACCTCAGACCAGCAGGATTACCTATTTGGTTCCTCTAAGCTTGTGACTGCTGAGTAACAGTTTAAATATACCTGTGTAAAGATTCTAATATCCACTATTTCCACACATAAACACATAGACCCACATATTTCCATTGTCACCACAGACAATTTTGCATATATATTCTAGAACAAGCCCTCCGTTCCCACTACCATTGTAAAACCTGAAAATAACTTCCACGGATGCACCGTAGTGCGCACATTTTAAACAGTAATCACTCCTAGCCATCTTCAATGATATATTGATGGATCTAACATCAAAGACGTAAGCCCAACACCAACGGGACAAACTGTTACTATAGAGGAACTCGGTGATACATTTTGGATACAGTATCACCGAGGGAAAGCAACTAATCTTTCCATGGTTTCCTTAAGTTGCCTTAGTCTCACTATAGAGTCGATATTTATCAGATGTGACTGTCCCGTTATAGTGTGTGGACCTAGTGGTTCCTCGTCATTAAAAGCGTTTAACTATAATTGATTTGCTATATATGAGAAAAACATCTAGGTTGCCCCTCCAGAATTGTTCACTGTGTTTTATATTGTAAATATTGTATTAGTATTTGACCATGGTTTTTATTGTGATGTGTTTCCTCGCGGGTTATTCTCCTCTATGAAGGGCCACCATTAAGAGTGATTTAATATCCTGAGGACAGCTCGTCAGAGCTGAAAGCACGTCGATTTGTTTTAAAGAGATCGGAAAAAGTTACTTTTATACCAAAGTCCCGAGTGCCCTCGCTTTGCTGGCACATTATTCACAGAATGAAAAATACTTTTAAACACAGGCCAGCACGGATGGTGTGTAGTCGTGTTGAGGCAACAAGAGGGTCACTGTATATAAGTAAGAGCAAATAAATGCACTATATTTATACAAACCCTGGTTAGTCAAATGCACACACACACTGCTTTTGTAAAAGCTTTGAAATATATGGGGGGCATTCAACATAAGCTTGTCATGAAAATTAAATAAGCAATTATCTTTATAGTACAAAACCCGTACAACACAAAGTCTACACTGTACCAGTGCCTCAAGATCAGAACTACACTGAAGATCAACTGAATGTCAGCATTATTTGGAAAATGTCCTCGGCAATGGGGAACTACAGGAGATAGATGAACATAGAAGAGGTTGTACCAAGACCTGGTTTCAGCAGGGGGGTAAATGCCGTTGGGTCTCGTGGTCTTCTCTATGTGCTTTGGGGCTGGTCATTGGAAACATGAAGAGGCAAGGGAGCACTCAAGGATTTTTTGACAGCCTTAATGAGGCTATAATGAGGCTTGTGGCAATTATTATATGTAAAGAGTAATTCTTGTTCCTTATTTGACTGCCACTATTAAGCATTGTGTTTCTTGGTGTGTTAGAACTGCTCTCCTTGTTCTGCTGTAATTTGTAACATTGTAGTTGAGTGTACAGAGCCTGAACTCAGCTCCCTCTACTTGGAAACAATGTTACAAATGAACTGAAGGTGAAGGAGAGGTGGTAGAGAGTAGTAGAGACTCGAGCTATGTAATCAGTATAGGGAGCAGTTTCTAAAATGGCAAGTAAAAGCTGCTGCAGACTTATAACAGTGGCCCCTGGAGACTAGCAGCCATGAGATCCCTATCCCTGCCTCTTTTCTTCCTCCCTCCAACTCTCCAATTAGAACTTAGAGTAGGTGAGGTGAACAATTCAATGGAGGAGACATGGAAAGCAGTACGTGTACACTGTAATCATGTCAATACTGGCAGCTAAGGGTTAAAGAGTATACTCTGAGGCACGAAAATTTTATAGCGAATCTGGCACTGAAGGTAAATGGAAATATCATGTGGAAGTAAGGGCTGGCACTGAAATTATTAGTAGGAAAGTCTTCTGGTACGGAAGGTTAATGGTAATACTCGCTGGCTAATACTTGTGGATGGGAATAGGCCACAACTACTGACTTTTTAAGCACAATGGGATTGCGTTCTGATCACGCTAGGGCACCAAGATGGCTAGAAATGCCCTGCACTGACCATTGTTCATACACAAGTTCAGTCCTAAATACTGCCAGGAACTTGGTACAGTTGGTCACACCCACTTCTAGCTCTAGACCAATCCTTTTACGGACAGATTAGGCAAGGAACATGTGACTGAGATTAGGGTGTGGTGGCCAGTCGCTCATGATCTGTTACACACAGTTTATCATATAGTTCTTAGGGTTACATTTTATTAATGCTAGTAACGTAGGGTTATTTTACATTATTGGGTATTCAAGGATGATTTTCAGATTGGATTGTAAAATGTGGTTTAGTTCTCCTTAAGGCTTGGAGCCTCGATTAAGGGATGTTACCCCAACTATTTCAACCTAGCTGCCACTTTGTGTTAAAATCCTTACCAAGGAAAAGGTTAATTTCTAGCTCCTTAGGGTTCTCCTAAATTAGTTCCGCCCAGGAACTAAAGAGTATATGTTCCATTCTTTGTATGAAGTATACCTTGATTACATTCCACCAGGGGGGGGGGGGAGGTCATGAAGGGCCTTGTTTTCTGAGAGGACAGTGGCAAGTGCATGGGAACCCTGCCCCCCCTCCTCCCTCCCGATCCTGCTGGGCTGCCCTCTCCAGCGTAAAATCTTTTTTTATATAATATGGCTGGCTACCCTTCCCACCCCCAACCGCTATTTTACCGTAGTGTTAAAAAAAGAATCACAACTTTACTTACCCTCTCCTTGCTTATGCTGCATTTTCTATGTTGGAAGCCGCGGCTGTGGTTGCTGCCTCTCAGTCGAACCTGAAATCCTGCACAATGTCCTGTTGCCCTGTTTCTGCTTCCTGGTTCTTCCAGTTAGTAATGTCAGTCATGGATTTGACAGATCACAGTCAATGACTGAATTCTAATCCCCTTGCTCAGTACAGGTCATAAATTGCTCCACAAATGTTTCCACAAAACATTTGAAAGCATAGCAAGCATACAGTAATAATTTCAGAGGACAAAGTAGGATATATCAACATATTTAAAGAGCCATTCTTTCTAAAAGATGTTATTATGAGGGTGGAGTTGTATTTTAACAACAAAAAATGACTGCAGTTGCAATATTAAATTTTATTGTAGCTGCACAGGTGATATTTTGCGAGAACTGCAGCCGCAGTTCTCTTCAAAAGTCTAAACCATTTAGCAGGACTTAAGAAGAAATTGCAAGGAAGCGGCTCTCTATAAAAGTTGGCGATCCTATTTAGAGTAATGGGGTCATTTACCAAGAGTTCTTATCACTAAATCGCACTAAATTTAAGATCACTTCGACCACATCCAAAGGTTTTTGGTAGTTTTTAAATGGGCTTTTTTTCACGATCATGGGGCTCTTGTTAAAGAAGCAGGGGAGTATCAGTTTATTAAAGATAAATAACCGGTTTAGTGTTAATACATACTTCTTACCACAGGTATGCACCAATTGGGATAATGTTCTTGATCTCTGGAAAGATTTTAGAGATGGAAGACCTATTAGTAATGGGTGGTCAGCTAGGCATGTACACAATCACTGTAATTGTTGGACTTCTTATACATGCTCTGGTTGTTCTCACCCTTGCTGTCTTCATTGTCACAAGAAAAAACCCATGCCATTTATTGGGGGATTACTTCAGGCTCTAATCACAGCACTGACTGGACATCTTCAAGTAAGGAAAGAGAAATGGAAACAAAAAGTAAAAATACACCCCACATTTCCCAGGAAGTCTTTTTTTTGCTTTTTATTTGACCTAAACCAAGTATGCATAAGATGTTATATGGCATAATATTGGTAAAAAGCAATTTTAACCCAAGAGATGTGTCAAGTCATAATTAGTATCCACTTTTACATTTTAAATTGTGATTTTTCTTTTATTTGTTGTTGGATTGGAAATTTTATATATCAATCAGAATTATTGATCCCCAAAAGAATTTTTTACTCCTATATTATATGGAGTAATTGCCATTTTCCAGCTTTTAATGCATTATCAAATGTCACAATTGGGCTGTTACAAAACTCCCTCTGTATTGGAGTATCTCAGTGTTGGCTGCACTGTCCAAGCCCAAAAAAATGCATAAAAGTTGTTTACATTTTATTCACCATAGTGTAGACAAAAAGGCAACATTCAGGCAGTACTCCACCCTCAGGCTTGAGAAAAGGGGGGTTGTGATACTGCCCAAAACATGTCTTTTGTCTTGCACCTAGGTGTTAATCTGTTATTTGGGTTTTTTTCTATACATTTTGTACTGACTTTGAAAGATGGAAGGGTTTCTAAAATGTATAGACTTAATACATCTTGCTAGTGACATTTCATTGAAAAGTGAAACTGCGTAAAGTTTTGGCCATCTCTGTTCGGTAGCTTGGCTCTTAGCTTGGTAACCAGGAGGCCGCTAAACCCTTGGAAGTTCATGTAAAGCAATTACTTTAAGATTTTGGAGACAATTTGAACAATTATACCTATACTAACCCCCCCTCATTCTTCACATACCTGATAGTACCCAGGGTGAGGACCTAACCAATTAGTCCTTACGTATTGCTCGCTCTATACTATCTGTAACAAGCTGAGATTTGGACAGTAGGAAGATGCGTCCTGATGTGTGTTTCCCCATTGACCAGTCCGAAACGCTCCCAGACTGTGGGCAACTTAATATCTGGTGAGGTGTTAGTTGGGTATAATTATATAGTTTATAAAAAATATAATCAAGAAATAAATAGAAATAGTATATTTCTAAATGTCAAACTAATTAGAGTGTTAAAACCAGAGACCAGAGGTACACAGTGTTGTTGTTATGCTAAATGTGGCACCACAATCTGGAGCATACAAACTGATTTTACTTCATTCTATGAAGATGGACATAACCAAGGCAATCTGCTCACGCCACACACTCCCTCTAGCAGCTCTTCTGACTAACTAGGCACAGGCAATGCATTTATGGTATGTCAGAGGAGGGGCATGAAGCAAAAGATAACTGGAGCTGCTGTCGGATAAAGCGAGCGGGTAGTGTAGTGTGTGCCTGTTAGAAGAAGCAGATGTAAAATCGCTCCACCTCCCTAGTAAATGTAAATTTAATTTAGATTTTACTAAAACCTTCAAAACAATTTTACTTAGATCGTTTACCCTGGGAAAACAATGTGGTTTCTGTAATAACCACAGGCTATATTGGTTGGTGTACTCTGAGCCAAGTTATCTCAGCTTGGCTCAGATTTCTTTGTGACTTCACAATCCAACGTAATGGGGCTTTAGACGCAGCAATACTGTTACCGGGAACGATTCACTTTGTGTAGGGTGCCCACTGATGAAATCAGCCCAACTTGTACATCAGCTGATTTTGTTATCGGGATGGGCGAACTGTTCTGCCGATTTGACTTGATGTTGTACGATACCCACCATAACTACTCTGTAGAAGGTTCTGGGAATTAACTAAGGGAAAAACAAAACAGGTACTCAAAGCTGGTACACACGGACCAATCTTCAAAGATGACAGACAGAATCTACAGATGTTCCGACGACAGACACAAGTGTTTCTCTTTATAAAGTATAGGGAGGAGGCGCTTGTGACTGCTATATACACCAAAATTTTCGCTGCCAGGGGCTGACCACAAGTGAGTAATATTCTGTTCGTAATGACTAATGAGTGGTTTCGTTAGCATTGGCTGATAAGGGCGCAGCACCGTCAGAACCAATAGGATTGTCCGTTTATCGTAAGCGTGGTTCACCCCGCTTAAAATGGATAAGTGGATTTCAGTGTCAGGTAAAAGAGATGTGATTCTTGTGGGTGATAGACAGAGAACTTATTATTGGAATGAGAGCTGTCTTGTTAATACTTGGCATTTTAATTATTGGTAACTCTATTTTACTTCCTATATTAGCTCTGCAACACCTCCCTATACATTTAACTGTCTGGAGCAAAATAATGGTGTGGACAAGCGTGTAACTAGGGTTTGTACTGCCAGTGGGTGGCATACCCATTAACATGGATGGAACTGCATTATATGAGGCATTGGCTGCAATTTTTATTGCAACAAGGTCAACAAACTATGAACTGAACTTGGACAGATCATTCACTATCAGGTAAAAAATAAAACACAGACTGATATTTGAACCAGGTCTCATGTGTACAGTACAGAATTAAGTAACCATTATGTTCTCTTATTAAACACAGACAAGAAGTATAACTACATTGAATGTGTGATACATGTCTGTATTCTTTGTATTTAATATATATGTTTATTTATATAGCACCACTTGGGAATAGAGCACTGTACAATATTAGAATACAAAACGGCAACAAATATAATACAAAAAAATATATAAATGAGTATGTGCATCAAAAAGTAAACTTAAAAGTGCTTAACCATGAAACATGAGGAAAGAGATTCCTGCCCATAGAGCTTCCAATCTAATTATTCTTTGAAATATTTTTGTACTGTTAAATAAAAAAAGTCTGTGCTGACAGATTCTTGTTATCACCTCCAGAACTAATTACCTTCACTGATAAGGGAAAGGGCCTCCAGGTGTATTAGTAAAATGTTGTATCACTGTTTGACCATGGGCCTTAACCTGTATCACCTCAACACAAAAAGACCATTTTAAGCATATGATGGTAGTTATGATATGGATAGGGAGTTGAGTTTTTGGGTGCATCCTATTTCCTCCAATCCAAATTCTTTACGAGCACATTGGGGAGATTAGGAGTGCTGGGGGGTAAGACCCATATACCTGTATATTTAGCAGAATACTTTGATTACATTATCAACTGAAAATAGTATCTACTAATTTTTATTATTATTGTGGATTTATATAGCGCCAACATCTTCTATGTGCTTTACAGTTGCATTAATATACACAAAGAAAACATAAATGTTACATACAAAGGTAGTGCAAGTAATACAAAGTGCAAAAATGTAAGTTCTGGTCCAGCAGCATTCAGTGTGGTAAGTTACGCATTACTGTGGTACAATAGAAGGGAGGCCTAGCTTACAGTCTAGAGGAGATGGGGATGAAACATTAGGTTGAGAGCAATCAGTAGCTGTAACTAGGTTGTCAGTGGAGTATAACAGCAGGTCTGTGATGGGTCAGTAAGAGGGGTTGGTAGAAGGTCCAGGTCCAGATTCTAACCTGCCTGCATGGATTTTGAGGTTTGCATTTGAAGATATGAAGTGATGGCGAGTGCCATACAAAGCAAGAAGTGAGTTTCCTGAGCAGAGGGCAGCACAAGCAAAATCATGAATATGGGCATGGAAGAGTGTGATTAGAGTAGAGATAGTGAGAAGATTAGTAGCGAGACGGAGTTGGAGCCGCCTTGGGTAGTATCTGTTTAACTGATCAGAGATGTATGAGGGGGCTGGTATTGGAGAGAGCCTTATATGATAAGGTTATCAGCTTTAAATTGAACCTTTGTGTAATGGCGAAACCGTGGAGAGATTGACAAAGGGACAGCATGTGAGAAGTGGGAAGAGAGGTGAATGAGCCTGGCAGCAGAGTTAAGGATTGATTGAAGAGGGTCCAGTCTTTGCTGGTAAACCACATAGGAGTGTTTTACAGTAGTCCAGCTGAGAGATGATAAGGGTGTTGAACTAGAATTTGGTACATTCTGTGAAAGGAAGGACGAATGTGAGAGATGTTCTTGAGCGTGTAACTACAGGATTTAAGACTGAGTATTATGTGGGACTTAAAGAAAAGTTCTGAATCAAGGTTACTCCCAGTCATCGCACATAAGGTGTTGGGACATTGGTGATGCTATTGAATGTATCAAAGTTAGTGTTATGGTACATTATGTTAGATCACGAGGGTCACGGGGAAAATGACAAGAAGTTTGGTCTTCTCCATGGTTGAGTTAAGCAAGAAAGAGGACCATAAAAGCAGAGATGACCATTAGGGAGTCAGGGACCTGGGATGTTAGAGTAACGAGGTCAGTTCCGAAGATGTAAATTTGGGTATCATCAGCATTGGCAGAAATTGGAATACAAAGTACAATGAGCTGACCAAACCAGAAGGTGTAAATGGAGAAGAGAGGCAAACAACTAGCTTGTAGTACCCCCACAGGGAGGGAAGAATGGGTGAGAATGGTGAGCCACTGTGAGAAACACTAACAGGGTTATTCAGTTAAAAGGTCTTATCGATTAAATGGTGCTAATTGTTGCCCCAACCAATCAGTATCTTATTTACATTGAAGCCTAACATATCTGATTGGTTGGGGCAAAAGCTTAGCACCATTTTAAACGATAAAACTTTTATTGAATAACCCTGTAACGTCCTACCTGAGACAGCCAAGAGAGTGAAGAACCCTGGATTCCTAGGGAGGATAAAATGTGAACGCGTAAAGGCTGATCGACTGTATTACAGGCTGAAGACAGGTCAAGCAGAATCAGTAGGGATATAGGGCTGTTAGCATTAAAGGGAGAGTTCAAGGATTTAGCATTAAAGGGAAAAATATCATTATTTTTTAAATTCTTAATTTGTAGTATGCATACTAGTTACCTACATATCTCTTCCATTTAAAAAAATTAGATGAATTAATACCCCTGCTGAATTTACTGTCCTGTTGTCGACATTAATGAGCTGATATTTCAAGGTTCTGTAAAGGTCCTTCTTCTTCCAGGATGCAGCCACACATCCTGTGGAATGTTCCATACAGTAATTCTACTGATTAGTTGTTGGATAGGTCAAGATGCTCAGATCTCTACTGAGCAACTGAATCAACCAGGCGCTGGGTCAAGAGAAACCATAATGGGGGGTCCTGCAAACAGGTAAAGTCATTATTTATTTATACAAAGACAAAATGCTGAATGGGCATGGTTAGGTCATTGGAGGCAAAATACTGCTTTTTTTCTAAAGCCTATTATTTGCAGCTGAACTTCCCCTTAAAGCAATCGTTAGTAACTTGAGAGAGCTGTTTCCATGGATAGGCTTTTGGAGCAAGAAGCAGACGTGTATCAAAGAGTGATTTGCACAAACAGTGTAGCCATGAGAAGTGTTTCAACAGTTTTAGAAGCAAGGGAGAAAAGAGAGTAATGCGGTTATAACTAACAGGAGGATAGTGTTCAAACAGTTTAGATGACGAAGGGGGAAGACAACAGACAAGTGGTTTGTAAAGAAGTGTAGTATAGGGGGATAAGCACAATCGCAATGAAGAAAACAAGTAAGTGGATTGGGACAAGTTAAAAAGAACGTTAGGGCGGGTGTAAAGGAGATTAGAAGAGAGGATGGAGAATAAAAGAGGGAATGGGTCAAGGGGGGCAGGTGGTGAGCCGGTGCCTTGGAGAGAAAGTTTGAAAGTCTGTAATAGTGGAAAAGTTTGGTAAGAACAGAGATGGAGGTGGGTGGTGGAAGGGAGTGGTGTTAGGTAGATGGAGATGGAAGCTGTGAAGATGGACCAGAGCCAGGGCCACATCTACCATTAGGCAGAGTGAGAAATTTTTCTCAGCGCGCACTGAAGACGAACGGCAGATAAGCTGTAGTGGCGTGGGGGGGGGATTGATTTGTTTCCCTTGACCGGTTAAAAAAATTTTTTCCCAGTTACACAGCCATATGGTTGTTAAAAATCACTTTTATAGGTTCAGCTTTCAAGCTTAGTTAGTTTGTTAGGCTAGTTGCTAGGTTAGAGCAGTGGTTAGTGAGGCCACACCCCATTAACACAGCCGGGCGACGCTTACGTGTGCGCCTGCGGAAATAATCAATCGGCGCATTCAAAAGTTGAGGGGTGGATCAGACAGAAGGCAGCAAAAGTTGCCCCTGGCCCAGAAGCATTGCATGAAAACAAATTTCCTTCATATTATTTTCGTGAAATCAAGAGGAATTTCATCTAGAGATAAACAGGTCTAGGAGGAGAGCGCTGCGATGGGACCGAGACAGGGAGTTAAAAACTTTGAAAGGAGCGCGTGATTTGGTTGTGGGATGCTGCACAAAAGCCTTACTTTTGCACTATTTTTGTAACCTAATAAAAAAAAGAACATGCAAAACAAATTAATAAAACTTCTTTATATTTAACAAAACAAGGTATTCATACGCTTGCCAACATGGCCTTCTTGAAAAACATATAAGATCAGAAGTCTATAAGACACAAATAGTTGATGGGGGAGGTTCTTCGTGGTCTTCAGGTGCATTATCAGAATTATTTTCAGAATTAAAGACATATTTATTCTCTGCTCTTTAAACTTTTTCCACAGTCATCACACGATACTGCAGCCCAGTATTGGAGCATGTCTGGCAACCTCAGGCTGGCGGCTGGTCACCTGTTATTGCTTGACACTCACGTATGGTGTCTCCCCACAGAGGACATAACTCTTCTTTTGCGTGGATTGGTACGTGGTATCAAACAATATGCTATATGATATTTTCACATTTTTGTTCATCTTTATTCACTGAAATGTGACTCCAACAGAGATGGACTGAGTTATTGCACAAAAAAATGTCACAAAAATCACAAAATTCCACTGGTTTGCAAAATACAAACTCTTTTAAAAAATAAGAATGTCCTGCAATCAATTTACACAGAAGCCACCTAGTCCGTAAGGATAACAACACACAATCAGGCTGATTTTAATTGTGTGTCACGCCCATAACTAAAACTTTCAACTATTTTCCGTATGTTATAAGGTGGGTTAGGTAGAGCGACAGATTGAGTAAGGAGAAGATGCCTGTCATTAAGTCTGAATTTTAATTTCCATCTTCCAATTGCCAGCGCTGAAAGGGCAATCAAACATGTCGCGTTGCCAAGCTTGTCACTAGCCAACATTGGTAAAACATCTTTATTAATATATTAGTGTACTTTGCACATGTATTTATTTATAATAAACGCTACATATTATGCAGCGCTTTATCAATTATTTCACTCAATTTAGATCAGGCCATTCCCTGAAGAGAATTACAATCTACGTATTTAAGGGCTGGATGAAGTATGCAGTGTGTGCCGATCCCCGGCTAACCGTCAGAGTTGGGCCTTAAACAATGTTGGTGTATCCACCTGTAGTGTTAGGTCCTCACCTGGAACTATTAATAGGTGCAAAAGAAGACGGAACGAGAGGACGGGAAGTGTTAATTGTCCTTTAATATATCAATATACTAGAACAGTGCATTTCTAACAATACGTATATTGGTTACACAGATTGGCCACACACCTTTTTGCATTCACATATCACTTCCCTACTCCCCCCCATATTTTATAGCAGGTACATTTTTATACTGCTTATGTTTCTGCAACCTCTCTTCTCTGAACAACAGATAATAACTGCTCATGTTTTAGTTTACTTATATGATGCAGAGAGCTCGATCTCAGAAACACTTACCACATGTGCGGGTTGGAGACTCTGTTAGGGGCTGGGATTGTGATGCATCTCTTAGGCATGCAACTGCCACAAACCAGCGACAGAGTATGGAACCATCTTCGAGGAGTAGGTGAAAGCCAGTATCAAAGTCATCTGGTCAGAAAAATGACACTCCGAACACTCCAACCTGTGAAAACATACATCGATGGATGTATAAAATCCATTTTTTAAGACTCTGTGGGGAGGAAATCACAATGGGGAAGACGTAACCTTCATACTATGTAGATTAGTACCTGCAACTTTTGCTTTTCACGGACAACCGTGCGACAGACCTCAGATTATTAAGGTAAAGAACGGATTTTATTTGTGGGCAAAGATTACAAATTTGCCCCAACATTCTGGCAGTGGCCATTAAATAAGAAAGGAATTAAGAAAAAATGGAACATCTTATCTTTATGGATGTTCATATATGATAATGTCCTCACTGTATCACAACCTGTTCACCTTTTTGTGGCAGCTCTTACTAGGAATTAATGTATAGTCAAAAAAACTTTTAAAAAAACGGTATCTAAAATGAAATGTTCCCTTCCTATGTGCATGTGTAAAAAAATTTCGTATCACATAAACATCCAGTAAGCCTTTTGGGTATGAACGAAACCTGTTAATTTTTAATTAAGCAAATTTTGGCTGGTTGTTTGTAAAATGATTAATCACCATCTTTACCCTTAAGCATCCGTATAGGCGTGCGATTATGGGTCCGAAATGTGTCGTTTCATCAACTGAATGAGTCTATAGAGTCGTAGGGGTGCTTAGCCGGGTTATGGCCATTCAGTCCGGCCAGTGGTGATATATGGACCTATGCTATCATCAACAACACCTTACCGAAAGGCATAGATGAACTGATAGTAGCTACAATGGCTGGTGGTCTCCGCAGAGGTGAGTCTGTGGGTTTGGCCCTTCCGCTAGTGTGTCCTGGTATGGACTTTAATCTTTTACACTATAACTCATATGTCGAAACCCGGTGTTGCTTTAGGGGATACTATGTAAAAAAAGATTGCATGTTTTTTAGCATAGTCTGAAACGTGATAGGTAATATTTCTAATTTTTAGCAATGTATGGACTAAAATTATTTTAAGACGACTTTTGTTGTAGATCATGATCCAGCACTCTAAATCTGGACTTCGCTAGTCATCCGAGTAGGTTTAATTCTGAATGAGAAAGCCATCGGATGACTAGCGAAACGTCTTTCAAACAGACTACATTTCAGTCCAGTTGATCTAATTAATACAACAATATACCATGACCTGGACGAATGAGAACCTTCACAAGCAATTTTAAAGACATTTTTTATGTAGCCTGGAGGAAACTCCAGTCAACAAACAAGACCTTAAGCTATAAAAATGTAGCGAGACCCCCCCCAACACTAGGTTTCGGCATTAGTAATATTTTCCAAGAGTGCCTCCTGAAGTAGCTTACTGCCTCCAAGCAGTCCACTCGCCACTAGTGGCCCATGCTCCCTTGTTTCGAACAAAACAGGAACAGAGGGACTTCTGCCTGCAGAACGCTCTGGTCATTTACTGACTTCAGGGGCTCTATTACTGAATGAGAAAAAGCTGAAAGCAACCTCTACATTTATAGCTAAAGTTTTTTTTTACTGGAACATGCCCCTTTAATATAAAAAAAAAAATCCCTTTGCCAACTATTTCTATCGTTTCTGAATGTAACCGTCTGTGTGGTCGGTCAAAGTCACAGGTCTGTAAAGTTGTGGATGCCTTTAACATGGCATATTAAAAACCTCATATTCCAATTATCATAAATAGAAGCACAAGACCGTTATAAGTTGAACACATAAAAGTGGTTATTCAACACAAAGTTAACGTCGTAAACACAGTTATTAACAGTCTGAATGGGCAGTGAATGTGAATAATTGCAATTTTCAAAACATTTGTGTTTTTATTGCTTAGCCAGCAGAAAAAGGTGTCCAAAAATAAATGTACAACTTGCTGAGGTTAACCTTTAAAGTGCCAAGTACCATGCTGATTAAACTCAATATTAACGTTGACATGCTCTAATGACCAGTCACAGTTTTTGAGTACATAGTCATTGTTGTTCACTGTAAAGACTTTAATAACGCGAAAAAAGTTTTTGTAAATTTTTATTATTTCAGTTCTGTAAAGGGCAATAACACCAGGGTTTTTTTTTCATCTGCCAAAGACCTGTAATAATATGGGGCTTATTTAATAGGTGCAGATGCAGATGCTTTGTACCAGTGCAGTTAAAAGTGCGATAGAGGCGGCATGACAATCTGGTTCAGCAGCTTATTAGCAAAAGGTCAAACTGTTGTAACATTATATTATGATAAGCCCTTTATGGAATACATTAACATACCCAACTGGGCTTAACACTGTTTCACATGAATGCGGTGAGCACTCTGTGGGTTAGCTTTGCAAAACACCACACAGCTGCCTGTAAAATGTTCATACCATCCATGTGCTTTCAGTTGGATAGTGTGACTTAAAAACTGGTTGTTCTTTGTTGCTCCCCTTGGTGCATCGCCCGCAAATGTGCTAGCCTCTTATCGAATAAAATGATACAAATAAAGGTGCAGTGGTAACCAAGCCGGGGAAAAAACATCTTCATAGCATGCATAGGCTACAGATAGGGTTTGCATTCCAGCATTCACAACGATGTGAATGATGTACATGTACAGTATAAGCATTTGTTATTACCCATGCAGATACTACCTATACCACAGTTTTACTGGAGCGTTTATAGACGATGTAATACATTTACTTGAAATCTTGTAGTATTGTAACAATTGGTATTTCTTATCAAAAAAGACAATCGATTACTACGGTTGGACCCAGCTTATATTGTCTTCAGTATTTGATTGGGCTATATGTACACTACATGGTATCACACCTGATAGGTCTTTCATCAGGTGCAAATATAAGGGTCGGAAACATGTAGTGCTACATTCCAATAAATACTTCTGCAAGTCAATGTACTCTGTTTACCGTGTGATGACCTGTTGTCTGTCTGATATCAGATTGGAGGACAGTGTACCCCTTCCGCCACATGGTTGGAGCCAACTGGAAGCCTTTGACTGCTATCTGCAAGCCAGGGGAATATCCAGTTTGCTATTTGTACTGTGCCCCATCTGGTCAACGGGTTCCAAATATTGTGGTCTTTTGGAAATGCTGTTATGAAGAATAGAATTTGTGGTTTTTGTTGATTTTTTTTTTGATTGGCATAAAGATAGTTTTTGTATTATTTTGTTGATATTTAAAATGACAAGGACATACAAAACTATAGTCTGAGTAACACTGGGTTTATTTATAGTTAACATAGTTCTTAGATTGATATTTTAACCTATCGAAATGAGTAAAAGAATTCTTCATCGTTAATGTTATTAAATTAATAAATTCCCTGAATGTAAACATGCCTCTTGAACATTTAAGGTTTTAAATTATTTCATCAACAAATAGTAGAACGTGTTGTAACGCAGAAAAATGACCCATGGCATTAATCTTGTCGGTGTTTTCATTTGACGTATGCATTGAATTGCATTCTGGACTGGAAACGACGTTATTAAGACTACCGAAATCTGTGACATTACTCGTGTTCATGTGTAGCATTGTTAAAGCCAGAGTGCGCTTCATGCACCCTAACTTGGGCTGGCCCTTGTACACAACGTTAAAAAAAAGTGACATCACCGAAAATCTGGTAAAGAAGGTTTGGGAGAGTCTATTTGTGGTATGGGTATTGGAGGGGTGTCCACACACATGATAAAATTTTTTCGACAACTCACAGCTGAGTCGACATTGTGGTGAGGAGAGTAGGGTTAATTCACTTACTAACGTAAAACGCGGAATTCTTGCTTATAAGGTGTCGGCTAGTTGATTTATATAAAAATGTTTCAAGCCTACTTTAGAGATAATGCGGGTGTGTGTATATCTGGCCAGATTAAAAGGGCATGTCCACCCCCAAAACTATAATCCCCCAACTATGCTGGCCGCCAAACCATGTAGTGTATTTTAAATCCTTACCATCACATCCCAACTCATCTGGTTTCTCCTGTCGTCCCCCCCCAAAGTCCAAAAACTGCCCACTCAGGAGGCCAGGCAGGTCCATATAAGGACCTGCCTGGCTGACCTGCCTCCCAGAGATGCCTGCCATGCGTGGCTGCAAGCCGCTTCTCCCCCCGTCCCTCCCCCTCCCGGTCGCCAATCCTACCCTCCGTTCTACATCCTCCCCCTAGGCGAACAATCCTATCCCCCTTAATATCATGCTCCCCCATGTCCCCCAGCCCCAACCGCATTTTTTTTTTTTTAAAAAGCTCCCCAAACTCATTACTGTACCTCTCCTCTGCACTGACTTGACTCGGCAGCCGCTCCGTGATTGGCATGCGCTCAGCAATCACAGACGGCGACTAAGCCGGTCCCTCCCCTCTTCTTGCATTCCTCGCAAGCAGAGGTCTGGCAGATTGCGGCGGAGGATCGAGGAGGTAAGTAGATTTTGGGGTGGCTTTTTAAAAACTAACATAGCGGTGGGTCTGGGGGACATGGGGAGCAGATATAAATTTTTTTATTTTGTGGTGGACATAGCCTTTAAGCAATGTAAATTCCAATTCTTTTTCATTTCAATCCTTTTTTTCCTTCTCCCCCTAATTGCTTACCCAATTATTGTTGAATTGCAGGTCCCAATATTGCTGAGGTGCTGGGAATGTTTTAGAAATATTTAGACTAGCAACTGCATTTCAAACAATCAGGGAGAATTCCATAAAATTCTTTATCGTTACAAAATGGTGCTAGAGATTTTTGCCCCAACCAATCAGACTTTATTAACATTTGAGAAGGCTAATACATCTGATTGTCGTTAGGGGGAGCAAAATTCAGCCCATCAATTTTTAAACATAAGAACTTTTGGATTTCTAACGACCCTATATTGTTGACAAAAATCAAGTAGAAAGTACAACTATTCACACTATTGTCTAAATATGAGACATACAAATGTGCAGTTAGTGTTAATATAGTCTATAGTCTATTATGCTGCAGTTCTTATTAGGGGCGTTCAGTGCAAAAACCTAATACTTTTTTAAGAAACAAGAGCCATCTTTTTCCAGATCCTATGATACCTAACCTGCATATATTATTAGTTGTTGTCTATGTTAAGGAATAAATGGCTGGTCGAATTACTGGCTTTCTGTTTGCAAGACCCTACGGGTAAGTGTGTGTATGGTTCCCCTCGGGTTTGATTCAGTTGCTTAGTAAATATCTGAGCATGTTTGCCCCATGCCACAACCCATCAGGAGAAATTAACTGTGGGTAACATTCTAAGGTAGGGTGACATTTCATGGTTCCTGAAACGGAAATGTCAGGCTACCATATGTCAACAGCATGGAAGAATTGAGGTTATGAACATAATATTAACTAGAATGTAAAATAACTGGATATTTTTCGCCACTAAACTTTCCCTTAATTATGACTTCTGAAAATTCCATAACGATATAATACAGACGCGTGGTCAAAGGCTCAGGCAAGTACATGTTCTATAATATTTGAATATACTCTAAAAAAAAACGTTAAGTGGTGTATGGTGTGACATTTGATGACCTATTTTATTAATTTTGTGTGTGGCGTGAGAATAGTAAATCAATTAACTTTTTTGAAATATAATAAAATCTCATTTTTGAAAAAGTAATTTATCTGTGTTAATGTATGTTGTGCTTTACGAGGTTTTGCGCCAATACGATTTAAACTACTGAACACTTTACCCCGCTACATATCAGTATTTCGCTTTTTTGTGTCCTCCACGTCGGCAGACCCTAAAACCCTATGTGTAATGGCAAGACTTGCGTGAGAAAACGTGAAATATGAAAATTATTAGGGTGATGCACAGATTAGGGTGATCCCATATTAAGCCAGGAATCACCAATGTTACAGAGATGCTAAAGTTTGTAACCGCAACGGCCATACCAATAGAAGTAGAAGCTATAGCAGCACACACTTTTATGGTACTTTTCCTAACATTTTATAGCTGGTGATAGTCCTGTAACATTTAAGATGGGTATCACAGTTTCACGAGAGCTCCTACTCTTGCATAGGATAAGGAATTTAGCCCTGCAGAGCAATTACAGTCATACTAATTTAATCACCCGCCCCATATACGTTTTAAAATCAACTGTTGCATGGTGCGTAGGAGTCCCCTAGAAGAAACTATCTATTCTTTACATTGTGCCTTACAAGGTAGTGCAGGTTAGTGACAATGTTGCTTACATTAGTGCACACACTACCTTCATGTTTAATACCAGCAGTAAGAAAAGGTTCTTGCCACTAAGATGCTATTGATTATTAATTTTCTTTAATAGATATGGTTATAAATCCTCATTATCGGCTGTACTGTTCAAATGTGGGAAGATACCTTCGTCTCCATAACATTTTCTGAGGGCGCCTTGGAGTTGATGTCTAGAAATGCCGATGTTATAGGAGGTTATTACTTATTGAAGGTTCGTAACACACATGCTATAATCGGCTCGTGTTGGGCAATTTTTTCGTACCAAAATAGTAGCCACTCGTTCGGAGATCGGCCCAGGGACGGGCACGATCCCTGACGAATGCCTTTTGTTGGGTGATAAAAGTGCCGATACACGGCCTATAATCGCCTAAACGACATTCGTACAGACGTGCATTGCGTGTGTGTAACGAACCTTTAGAAACAATTCAGTCTGTAGGGGAATATTTTGACTGTCCAATAATCATTGCCCCTCTTGTAACTGGTAAAATAGAATAGAACTCATTGTGAAAATAGCATTCTTAAGGTAACTATGGGAACTTTGTGTTGCAATTATTACCTCAGTCCAATGGGGAGGAAATGGTGAGGACATTGACTTCTCTTTCCATTAAAAACATAGCACTGATACCCTGAGCTTTGTCATAGCATAATCAATAATTTTTCAGGCCCTTTCATTAACCGAATTCTGTCTGTGAACTTCTCTTTTTAAATTGAAGTTTTGTGATTGGAATGCAGCATTTACTTTAGCTGGTTTGTTTGGAAAATGCCTCTATTTGTGGTATTCTTGAAAATCAATTGTTCCTATTGAAATCTATTTTGGTAGAAGAATTGCGAAGTTGTATTTGTACCCTAATTTACGATTTGTTAACTCTTTATCTGTCCTGGTTTTATTCTTAAAATCAATCAGTTAAACTGATGCTTCAGATTATATGCTCATATATATTAATGTTGAAGTCTTATTTATGATTTATATGGGAGAGCTTTTTTTTTCGATCGGTCAACTATATGCATCACCTGTCCTTTGTTAAAGGGAAATATTGTTTGACCGTGGGGGGAAGGAGAAGAAGCCGGTGATGCCTCCTACCTTCTGTCCCAGCTAAATCCCTTTGTTCTTAGTAACAAAACACGGCCCTTAAAATTCTGGACCTGACAGTCCTTAACAATAACAAAGAAACTGTTTTTGTAGTCTGTTAAAACCAATATATGTGCGAACATGCCCAAGTAATTTGGCCTGACCAACTCCTTAGAAGACCACAGGCTAACCGTAATTTATTAACATGTCTAATTACCAGTTACTTAGGAAATTGCCTCTATATTTAGTCCTGCCTGACCAACATTGTCCACAGGCTTTTAATTGAG